>CAUYRH010031499.1:0-13914 GCA_963574655.1 Perodicticus potto
GGGGGAAGATGGGTGGAGGGAGGATAATCGGTGAGACCACACCTACAGTGCATCTTAGAAGCGTACAGGTGAAACTTACTGAATGCAGAATATAAAGGTCTTAACACAATAACTAAGAAAATGCCATGAATGCTATGTTAAACAGTTTGATGAAAATATTTCAGATTTTATATGAAACCAGCACATTGTACCCCATGATTGCATTAATGTGCACAGCTATGACTTAATTTAAAAAAAAGAAGAAAGAAATTGAGTGTAGAAAACATTAATCCTATTTCTTGCACACATACGTTTATGAGCAGAGATTCATCCTAACTAGAGTAAATATTTTGGAGGCAGGTGAATGATGGAGTGGGGGAAAAGAGGAAGATTCACCTTCCTTTGGGGGAGTTTGTTTCCTAAACAGCCCTGAGAACGTAGGCTGACCCGTACTGTCCACTGCGCTTTCTTCCTTACCATGATGTTCTTCCCTTAAGGGTCCCCCAACATAGGTTCAATTGTTCTTGTCCAGTTTAGTGACTGGGAGTAATTACCATTTACTCTAATGAACCAATCTATTCTACCAGCAATTTACTATTTATCTCCTAGGAAAAGAATATCTGCTTTAAAAAAATGCCATTAAAACTAACATTAAAAAAAGCTAACCTATAATAGTTACTCCAACAGTTAGGTCATAGGACTTCAAAGAGGTCAGGGCAAAGTCCAGCAGTTCCTCCCCAGAGGGCCTCATCCAAACATCCCCATTCCCATTTCTTTTTTGTTTGTTTGTTTTTGTTTTGAGACAGAGTCTCATTTTGTCACCCTCGGTAGAGTGCTGTGGCGTCACAGCTCACAGCAACCTCAAACTCTTGGGCTTAAGCAATTCTCTTGCCTTAGCCTCCCAAGTAGCTGGGACTATAGGCACCCGCCACAATGCCCAGCTATTTTTACAGATGAGGTCTCCCTCTGGCTCAGGCTGGTCTTGAACCTGTGAGCTCAGGCAATCCACCTGCCTCAGCCTCCCAGAGTGCCTGTCCTCATTTCTCCATTTCTCTGTGTCCCAGCTCCCTCGTCCTTGAGGAAGTTCCAAATTTCACCCTAAGATTCAAGATCCTTCACACCTGAGCCCACCTTTCACTTTCTCCTTATTTCTTCTCCTCTAAACCTCCTCTCCCTCTCTATTGAGGTTGGGAGGGTCCACCTTAGGCCTTCTCGCCCAAAGGTGCGAGTCCATTCTCAAGGTTAGGGGGAGAGGAGAGGAAAGTTGATTGCCTCCCCGAAAAAGTACTAAGAAATACCATTGTTTGGCTGAAGTCCAACTCCAGGACTCAAGGAAGGGCCTCTGACCTGGTTTGTTTTGGTGGAATAATGACTTCACAGATGCCCACCTGGGATGAGGGTAAGGCGGCCAGCGGCAACACATAGCTATGTGAGGCCCATCGGTGCCGAGCACCACCTGTGCAGAGAGATGGTGATCTAGTTTGCACTGCTGTTATAATTTCCCCTTCCCTCCTCTCCACTCAAGCAATTAGATCTGTGCCTGTTGCTTTGGGCAGGAGGACAGAGTAAATCACAGTGTAGAAAGTAAAACTTGAAAACCTTCCTGGAATTGGGGTTACAAAAGCCCAAGCACTAGGCGGTGCCTGTGGCTCTGTGAGTAGGGCGCAGGCCCCACATACCAAGGGTGGCGGGTTCAAACCCAGCCCTGGCCGAACTGCAACAACAACAACAAAAAATATCTGGGCGTTGCGGCGGGTGCCTGTAGTTCCAGATACTCTGGACGCTGAGACAAGAGAATCGCCTAAGCCCAGGAGCTGGAGGTTGCTGTGAGCCATGAAGCCATGGCACTTGCCCAAGGGCGACAAAGTGAGACTCTTTCTCTGAAAAAAAAAAAAAAAAACCAAAACAAACAAAAAAACAACCACTCAAAAAGCCCAAGCACTTACAGATTTGAGGGCTTAGGCCAGTGACCTTCAAAGGTTTGCTTGCATCCACTCCCCCTAAAATCAGTTGAAAAAACTACACGCCTTCTCACGCAAGACCACCTACATAAATTGTAGCATCCAGTGCACAACAAAAACGTGGACCCCTTGTTCAAACATTAAGAATTTCAAGGGCGGTGCCTATGGCTCAGTGAGTAGGGTGCCGGCCCCATATACTGAGGGTGGCGGGTTCAAGACCAGCCCTGGCCAAACTGCAACAAAAAATAGCTTGGGCATTGTTGTCGCGGGTGCCTGTAGTCCCAGCTACTTGGGAGGCTGAGGCAGGAGAATCGCCTACGCCCAGGAGTTGGAGGTTGCTGTGAGTTGTGTGACGCCCTGTAGTAATCGACCGGGCAAGAAGACCTCTAAAGGCCCCTAACTGTTTCAGCCTGAGTCCCCATCTGTCTCAAACCCCCCTTTTTGGTTTAATTCTGAGAACAGGTTTCTGACAAGGAAGTTCTCTGAGTTCCCTGACTCCCTAGCAATGTCTAAACACAATGATGAGAAACTTACCTCAACTTCCCTAGCCAGCTAAACAATGGTAAAAACTCACTCAAGCAGAGATTCCCAGGAAACTGAGTTTCCCAGGTACTGGGCTTTCCAAGTTGTCCCCATGGTTACCAAGTTGCCCCCCTGAGCTGCCATGCAGCTACTCCCTGAACCAACTACCTGTGACTCCGCCTTGTAACCCGCCATGTTTTGCTTTTGTACATGCTTGCTTTGCCACATCAGCACAAAAAGGGTATCATCAAAGGCTGCCTGCATTTCTCTTAGGGGCTGTTTGCCTTTTGGGGGCAGCGGTCCGTCTGTGCAGATGCAACCACTTGATTGAGCCGTTTGCCTTTTAGGGGCAGTGGTCCATCTGTGCAGATGTAATCACCTGGTTTGGCCATTTGCCCTTCAGGGCAGCGGTCCGTCTGTACAGATGTAATAAATGACCATCTGATTTGAGCCGTCTGCCTTTTTGCAGTGGCCCCCTTGCGCAGGAGTAAATAAAATCACCTCTGATTTGTACCCAAAGTGGGGGTCCGTATTTTTTTATGGGTGGCCTCAGTTACAACATTCTAACCAGACTCTGGGTTTTCTTCTTTGCAGATATTGCAGGAGCTCAAGTGTTGGCACCTGGCAAGTCTTCTGGGGCTGAAATTGGTAGGTGGCTGTCCATCTAATTTGGGGTACAGGGTTGGGTGGCAGGAAGGAGGCCCCCCTGAATTCACAGCCAGGCCCCTACTGTGCTGGTATTGGCTCCACACTGGGCAGTGCAGAACAAGTGCCGCCCTCCCTCCCAGGCCTGCCTGAGTAGCGACAGCTTTATCCCAAAGGGCAAGGTCTTGCCTTAGAGCCTGTTTTCAAAACAGACACTGTCACCTCATTTCCTTGGTGGATATCAAATAAATAGACACAGCTTAGTTGATTGTAGCAAGAGGGTTTTTATTACCTGGCATGACTAAGGAGCACAGTGGGGACACTTTCCAGAGCAATGTGTCCTTGAACAAGAGGGCTGGCTGGCTTTATAAGCATATGGTGATAAGGCAGGAGCTGATGGGATCTTGCAGGGAGATGACGCCAGCTGGAAAGATCTGACTGGACCCTGCCATGGAGTGACCCCCTCTGACTGGATCCTGGGTCCTGCCAGGGTGTCCGCTTCTTTAGTTCCCCAGGCCCTCCTCAGTCCAAGCACTTAGGCACCTTCTGTGGTTGCAGTTTTGGTTACACGGCCTTCAACCCAGGGCACATGGCCTCTGAGAAACAACTCACAACTTTGTTATCTACAAGTTCAGCCGGATTGATCTGGTGCCATTACAACACGTGGGCTCGGAGCCACCTCTGTCTGGTTCCTGAGCTAGATGGTCAGCTCCAGTGCCCACAGCACCCTGCAGGGAGCCCCGGGCAGCAGGCTCTGCCCTCCCCCCGGTGTCCCTCCTCCTTCTGCACAGCTCTGGCTCCTCCCCACATTGGGAGCTTGCCTAGATTGTTGGCCAGGTGCATTCTGCGTGTCACCTCCTGAGGACTCCTGACACCTACACGTCCACGCTGGCCCAGAGCATCCCTGTTGAGTGGCATTGGGGTGAGCTCTTTGCCCATCCTCCCCAGCAGACCGCAGGCTCCTCAAAGACCAGACAGGCTTATTCATCTGCCTTCAGTGCAGACAATGAACACATACTGGACACAGGAATCAATGAGTAAATGCAGGGCTAAGTGAGGAAGGCCAGAGACATGAACCACCCATCACCCAGGATGGGAATGTTTCCACAGCAGGAGGGACCAGCAAGGAGGGTTTGGCCGTGGGGACAGTGAGAGCAATGGCCCACGGGGCAATGGAGAATCAGGGTGGCCTCGGCAGCAGGAACGTGCACCCACATGATCTGGGCTCCACGGAGTGCAGGGGGAGCTGTGACAGACCTTTGCAGTGTGGTGACTGGAGCCCGGGGCTCCCTTCCTTCCCGTGCTCCAGATTACAAGTACGCCCTCATCGGAACGGCGCTGGGCGTCGCCATCTCTGCTGGCTTCCTGGCCCTGAAGATCTGCATGATCCGGAGGAACTTGTTCGACGACGATTCTTCAGAACCAAGAAACACACACCAGGTCTCCAGTGGTGAGCGACTGGCCTGGGAAGGGACAGCCTCCCAGGAAGGCCCCGATGAGAGGCACTGAGGGCAGCTCTATGCCACTGTCTAGAGAAAGAACAGAACTTGCAATCGCCGGGCCCAGCAGGCTGCGGCCCACAAGAACTGCAGGGGCCTACCTGTCTCTGTGTCTCTCTGTCTCTGCCTGTTTCTGCTTCTCTGCGTGTTTCTCTGTCACAGTAGCCAAAGGGGGCTTGGGCTTGTCTCTGCCCTCCTTGGGTCAGATTCTGCCTGAACCCCTGTTTCTCTGTCTCTCGGTTTCCGTCTCTCTCTGTTTCTCTATCTCCCTGTCTCTGTTTCCATCTGTCTGCCACTCTCTGTACTTTGCTGTTGGTATTCCTGAGATCAAGATTCCCAGAGAAGTGTGAGAAGAGGAGTTAAAATTGGCTTCGGAAAAAAATTTCTATTTTCTTATCCAAATGATGTGATGAGATAGAATTAGTCCCAGGAGGCAGTGAGGTTGGTCTCAGTGTGGGTGGGTGGTGGGAAGTGCTGCCCACACTCTTTGTGGGTCAAGTTGCTTTTTTTCTCCTTAAGTTGGGCAAGCATGACTTAGGCAGTGCTGGGCTCCTGTGAACCTCGGCCTGGCCCTGCATGCCATGGGGCACCCCTGCAGGTGCTGAGCGGGCACTTTGCGAGTTTCCATAGCAAAATGCAGCATTGATTTGCACCCCCTTTCTGTCAAGGTGTCATCCACAAAGTCATGCTCTGTACTTTAGACTGCGCTCAATGCAGTGATGATGCATTTTTCCATGAGGTGTTTGCAAGGAGAAAGGAGCCTCATTGTATTTCTGGAAAATGTGATTCCGATCCAGGAAGATCCAAAACAGGGTGTTCTGGGCTAAGACAGGAGGAGGGGTCCTGAGATGTGGGCATGTCTAATGGCATGAGGGGCTTAATTTATCATAGGAACTTGTTTATCACCGATATTGTATCCCTACAAGCAAGGGAGAGGGAACAGTCCTGTGCTCAGAGTAGCCAGGCCTCGGATAGCCAGAGGACATCAGTGAATTGGAGGACCTGGGAGCTGCAAGTCTGGGGCCGGTGGGGGGGATGCTCATCCCTCCTCTGTGCTGAGCTCAGGGGGCTCTGTGTCAGATGGATAGGGAACCTCCACCAATGCCAAAGGTGGGGGCAGAGTACTCAGCCCAAGACCACCCCCAGCAGGGGGCCCCAACTCAGGGAGCCTCTCAGTACTGTCCCAGCTGGTTGGCTTTGACTTCTTCCCTTCTTCTCATGTGTCAGTGGGGGCCCTGAGAGAGATGCACCACTGGTCATGGGGCCTCCCTCCTAATGTCTGGCTTTCTCTGTTTAGACACCATCCCGCTAAAGAAGAGAGCCCCAAGGTAAGGTCGCTGCCGATGCGGTCAGGCAGGCGTATTCCTGTCTCACCACTCCACTCCCTTGCCTGTCACCACCCCTCTCTGCACTTGGTCATGCTTTCTAAGGGGACTAGGATGTACCCTGGGGCCCCTCCTCTCACCCTCCTCTACTTGGGAACAGTGGGCAGGTGTCCTGGAGAGTGGGAACCTCAGGGCACAGTAGCCAAAGGGGACTTGGGCTTGTCTCTGCACACCTCGGGTCAGATTCTGCCCAAACCCCTGCTCAGAATCCTCTAGAACCTCCACCCCTGGCACGAAGAATGAGATCCCAGCCTCTGGCACCTCCCACTTGGGAGGCCACACACAAACCGCTCCAGGTTCCTCGGCTTCTCTGCTGCATCCAGACGCACGGCATGGGGCCACGTCTGCACGACGGCCCTGCCTCAGAACCTTCGCCCTTGCTTTTCCTATCCTGTGAAATATTCTTCACCCATGTCACTGTGAGCCTTGCCCCTCATTTCCTTTACAATTCTGCTTTGATGTCACCACTTCATGTCAGATGACCTGCGTAAAATAGAATCTCCACTTCCTACAGGCATCATTCTCTTCCCCTTACCTGGCATTATTTTTCTTTATGGTTCTTTGCACCAGTTAATGTTATCTGCTATATTGATTTGTCTATTTTTTTTTATGATTTCCTTTCTAAAGTGCAAGCTACTTAAGAGTGGGGTTTTCTTTTCCACCACTGTGGCCCTAGCACTAGAATAGTGCCAGGAACTGGTGCTCTTGTGCATGTTGAGTGGACGAATGACTGAGCATGAGGGCTAAGAGCTGGGGGTTAAGAAAAGAGAAGTACAACAAACTCCCTCCATCTACAGGGGAGACAGGCAGGTGGCAGGTGATGGCTGTACATGGAGGCCTGCTCATGGGGGGTCTGTGATAGGGTATAAATGTGTTGTCTTGTGCCTTGAGGATGTGGAGACCACCTGGCCAGCTGGGAAGGTGCTGGTGAGCTTCAGCCTGCATGTGGAGGGACAAAGAGAAGCTTACGCAGACAGAGGGGACCTCGGTCTGTGTAGGCATGTGGGGGTAATTGTAGAAAACCTGCAGCCAGCCAGCACGCAGCGGGCAGGAGCAAAAGCTTCTTGTGAAGGTGTGGGGGGACGAGGCTGGAGGGTTAGGTAGTTTCTACCCATGGGGAGCCAGAGGGTCTTGTGCTAAGCACAGGAGTCTGAAACCTATCCTGAAACTCCTGGCCAACCAGCGACGGATCTGAGCAGGGAGAGATGTTATGGTAGCCTGGAGGACGGCCGAGCTGGGGACAGGAGACATGCCAGGAGCCGGGGAGACACCCAGGCCTGCGGCAGAGCCCTGCTGGAGCAAGGTCAGGTGGTGGTGACAGAGAAGATGGGAGATGGGGGCTGCTGAGACTCAGCCAACCCAGAACCTGGGGTTATGTGAGGAGAGAACGGAATCTGGAGCAGCTTGGGGTTTTCTGGAAGGAGGTGAGGAGCAGCATTGGTTGTGGGCTGAGGGGGTGAGATGGCAACTATGTTTTTGAACATGGTAAGCCTGAGGTTTCTGGAGTTTTCCGAGTAGAGGTGTTCCCAAGTGGCTGGCATTCAGGACAGAGGGTGGGGCTGTGACAGCAGTGATGGCTTGTACAACGGGCCTGAAGCATAGTCTCACTGTGAGGTTCCAAGGGACCTGGGACTTGGTAAGTACCAACTCATGTCTAATGCAGGAGTGGACAGATGGATGAACGGACGGGGACGGATGCATGGTGCATTGTCAGAAGTTATGAGCCGGTAGCTCTCACAGATCCATGCCTGGTGATGGGCCAGAAGTGGGCTTTCTTGAGAAGTTCACGTTTTTAAGGATGTCCCTTTCTTGAGATATCCTGCCTGTTGGCAGTGCTTTCTGATTGAGAGGCCCTTCCCACTCGCCTTCTCCCTTTCCCCTCCTTGACCTCCTTCCCATTACAACCAGTCACCCCACCAGGGCCTGGGCTGGCGAAGACAGAGGTGTAGACAGGTGACCATGTGACTTACCACCCAAAGCGGGACTTCGTGAAGCTGAGACGAGGCACTGCTAAGCCTGGGCTGTCCTAGGAAAGCAGGGATATGTGGTTACCCTCATGGGCCTGGGCGGCCACGTGGCTCTCCTCTCAACTTGCCATGTCACCTGCCCTGGGGCCTTTTGGAAATATGTGGTGGATTAAGGGGCATTTCAGTGTGGGACCTGGGGTGCCAGGTGTTCCATCTTGCAGACACACACACATCACGCACGCCAGACGCACCCTAGAGGAGTCTGTCACATTCCTCTTTATGGAAGAAATGTGCCAAACATTCCCCAGTGCCGCCACATCCCTGAGACCACTGGTGGTGGAAAGTGGGCCTCCAAGCTGTCGGCTCTTCCTGTGCCCCCTTCCCCACCCCAAGAGCCCTCCTCCCTGGGCAGCTCTGTCTCTTCCAGCCCTTGCAGGACCAGTATAGGGCCAGGTTCCCCTGAGGCCTGAGTGTGTGGCCGGGAGGGTGTCCTGGTCTCTGCTCACCAGGCAGCCCCAAGCTGCTGTGTTAGCCTCTCCCACTGGGGAATGGGGGCCCACTCACCTCCCTCAGGGCTTTCACCCTGGGCTCTTGTGGACTGGGATACAGGGGGGTGTGGGAGTCTGGAAGGATGAAGAGGAGGCTACAGATGGAAGGGACCTAGAAATGGACAGGAGGCCCCAGAGCCAGAGCCTGTGTTGCCTCGTGGGCCCAGGTGGCCCCAGTAGTGGGGAGAGGAGGACTGGGTGAAGGCCCTACCCACAGCATGGCCTCAGGGGCCATCTGAAAGGTGGCTGAGGCACTGGGCAGAAGCTGCAGACTGCTGTGGCCAGCTCAAGACCTGTGGTCAGCACCATCGAGTGCTGTGGGGACTTTAGCGCAGTGACCTGCTCACTACCCACAGGAAGGGCTCTGGGGTGCTCCAGGCACCTGCCACAGCCGGGCTACCTTGACCATCTAAACTGCCTGCCTGCATTGAAGGGCAATTTGAGGCACTTGCTTTGGAAACTCCAGAATTTGAAACAGACCATGTTTCAGGGACATCGTAGTCATGGAATTCACATAGCATAAAAGTTCAGAAAGCTCGTTTCTCAGTCCTGGTGAGCGTGTGGGTGTGCGTGTATGCACGTGTGTGTGACATCTCGTACTGAGGGACTCTGACACGTGTGTGTGGGAAGATGCTGCCGTGAGCAACACAGCACAAGCCAACCTCAAAGCACTGCTGAGGAAACAATCACTGTGTTCGTGCCTGATCACGTAAGAGACCCCTCTGCTAGGTGTATGTGTGGAAGTTCCGGATTATTTTGAGACATCGGGGAAATAGGAGGCAATTTCCATAATCCCACCAACATAGGTCCACAATATTCAGCAATAAACATTTTTAAAAAGTGCAAGGAAAAGCACATGATGGGATGCTGGATGAGGGCAGGCAGCTGACAGAGGACTGGAGAGAGATGGGGGCTGGCAGCAATGTCTAGGGTCGGGGCGACCGTTCCCCTGGGAGTTACTGCCCACATCGTATGACGGGAACCGCTCTTGGTTGGCATCATACCAGGGTTCCTCTCTAAACAGAGGGACCTGCCCACACGGTGGAGGCAGAATTCAGGTTTCCAAAACTGACACTAGATGGAGTCAGGCTGAGTCACCAAGGGGCTAGATCCGAAAGAAAAAGCTATTGACAAACAAGCCATTCTCCGGTTGCAAAACTTTGCACGTGGTGATTCCTGTCATCTAAGACGCAGTTAACAAATGTCCTGTTATCTTGTTTTGCAGGCTAAACGTCAGTTTCTCTGAAAGGTGAGTCGTGAGAGTGATCGTGTGCACTAAGAGGAGGAAAGGCAGTCGCCGCCCTGCTGGGCCCAGTTCTAACCCCAGGGTTCTTTGGCAAGTTATAAACTGAAGCTATGTCCCTTCACTACCAATTTTCTTTAGTGTGCTGATCATGAAGGGATGCTTCTTAGAAGGGACAGGTGAAACCTACTAAATTCAGAACACAAATGTTTTCACACAATAAAAGAGAAAATCCCATGAAGGTTATGTCGAACAGTTGGATGAAAATATTTCAGATTGTATATGAAACCCGCACACTGTACCCCATGATTGCACTAATGTACACAGCTATGATTTAATAAAAAATAAAAATTAAAAAAAAATAGATAAATAAATTGAAGTTATGGGGCATTTGCCCACTGTCAGCTGAGAAAACAGGGTTTGAACAGGATAATTTTTTTTTTCATTCGAAGACCTCTTTGACAGTGGATAATCTGTTAGCCAATTTAGTCCATTTGATGAAAAAGAAAAATCCCCAAACGTCTCTTTGTGTCATCAAGCTATCATTTTGCCTGAGTGCTTCTCAGGGCTGCTTTGGGGTCTCAGAGCGGACAGAGCTTGTGTTCACAAGGCAGGGTCTGCCCGAGAGGGCTGATCTTGGGCCCCCTGACTGGATGAGCCCTCCTCCCAGGAAAGAAGGCATCTTCACCAGGTTTGTGCAAATCTTCGTTGCACAGTCCACCTTCCCTAGTGCTGCTTTCTCTTGCTCTTGCTCTGGGCATGTGCTCCAGGCTGCCCCACTGAGAATTTAGCCCCTGTCTGACCAACCTAGGGGGGGTCACACAGGCCGGGGAAGTCTCTGGACTTCTCTCTAACCCTCTTGCTTTTTTTTTTTTTGCTGTTTTGGCTGGGGCTGGGCTTGAACCTGCCACCTCCGGCATATGGGGCTGGTGCCCTCCTCCTTTGAGCCACAGCGCCACCCTAACCCTCTTGCTTTTTGAAGTCCCTTCAAGTCCACAGAAAAGTTGCAAAAACGGTGCAATCAAAATCTATACACTCTTCACCTAGCTTCACTAACATTGTGTTCCCTTTCCCTTAGCTCTTCATACGTCTACCTTTTTTTGCTGATCCACCTGAAAATTAGCATAGATATCATGATATTTCACTCTTAAACACACCACCATTTAATCTCCTGCCTAATCACAAGGCAGTGACCACTCCTAAGAAAAGTAATACTATTTTTCTGTCATGTATTGTAATGTCCGCATTCAAATGTCTATAATTGTTGCAAAAATGTCTTTTATCTGCCCATTTTCCAATCCAGGAAAAATAGTTGTATTTGACTTCTTCTGTCTTAGTTTCTTTCAGTGTTGAACAACCCCTCTTCCTCTTTCTCCCCACGCTTTGTTAATTTTGAAGTACGCAAGCCAGTTGTCTTACGTAATGTCCCATCTTCTGCATTTGCCTGATTGTTTCCCTCTGAGTAGATTCAGACTGAAGTTTTTCTTTGTCAAGAATACCACAAAGGTGAGGCTGTGTATCTCCTATTGCATTGCATCGGGAGGTGTGTGATGCCAGGACGCCTGTCAGCAGTGTTTTGTTTATTCCCTTCGTTAAGAAAGTGACTGCTAGATTTCTGCAATGTACAGATTAAAATTTCCACTTTGCAATGAGTAGTCTGAGGGGTGGTACTTTGAGGCTAGTATTTATCTTGACCCCCACCAGTTCCTTACCAGCAATTGTATATCTATTCATGATCCTGCTTCAATCAATTATTGTCAGTGGTGGTTATAAAATACTGACTCCTAATTCTAGCATTTCTTCTATGTTTAATAGCTGCCACTCATCTGGGAGAAAGGCCTTGTGCTTTCTCCTGCTTCTCTTTCTCCTACTTGTTGAGAATTTCTACTATGGACTTCAAGGCATTTTAATTCACTATCATCGTAATTCTTCTTGATGCTCAAATTGCCCCATATTTGGACAGCGCAGGTCAATTCCTGGTGGCTCCTGTGCTCTTTGGACAGGAACCTGCTTGTCTTTGAGCACTTTCTAGATTTCTGTCCTACACCAGTGCTCAGGCTGATTGCTCCAGCTTGGAATAACCCATTTTCCAAGGATCCATTTCATTTTCCTTTGTCTCTGTTTTCTTACTGTAGACTGATTTTTAGGAACCAAGATCTGGGGACAATGTATGCTGATAGCTACTGAGGTGTCATTGCTTCTATGAACAGACTCAGGCAATGTGTATTTCAAGTACAAAGTCAATACTATTGTTCTCTTCCTAAGATTTCCCCAGTCCATATTTCTATTTCACCTCATCGAAACTCTGGTCCTCAACCATTTAAATATTTTTGCTCATTTGCTGTATCCTGTAATACACACAAGATACTTCCAGAAATTACAGCACCATACAGCACTATACACTATACCTGCCTAGTAAACTTGAAGATTTCCTTGCAATGCTTTTTGCCTTTAGAGTTTAGCCCTTTATCTGTATGCAGTGAGAGCATTGTGTTCAAATTAAATTACTCCGAGATGATAAATATTGACTTTCATACAACTCACACTTATGAACATAAGCTATTATAGGTAGTAGGTTAATGTACCTGTTCTAACATACAAACTCACCTTAAGAACTAACCTACAGAAACTATCTTGTTCATAACCTGGGGACAACCTGTATATACTTTCTCTGTGTAGTTATATTAGCAGCTAGATAGAGCAAGAAACACTTGCTTTAATATGTATACTATTTTAATGTTTTCCTTTTGTATCCTTTTAACTTAACTTTATTTTTGAGAACGTAAAACACTTACATGATTCAAGGATAAAGCTGTGTAAAAAGACAAACTCAGAGAAGTCTTGCTCCTACACCTGTCTGCTGGTCCCCTGTTCCCACCCTCTGTTATGAAGTTACTATTTTCAGTAGTTCTTGGTCGATTTTTCCCGTGTTACTTTTACAAAAATACATTTAATTAATATTTTTACATATACAGGGTAGACATAAAGTTTATGTACAATTTAAAATAGTTTAGTGTAGTAAAATGCACATGCATTTTATGTTCAACCTGTATATGCAATTTTGTATAAAATTAAAAAATGCTTATACATGTATGTATATATCTTTTCTGGTACTTGTATAGTTTTATTTTTTATTTAAAGCTCTGATCCATTTGGCATTTACTCTGGTCTAAGCAGTAGATCCAATTTTATCTTTTTCCAAAATGGCAATCCAACTATTTCAGTGTTATTTTTAAAAGGCGCCCTTTTCCCCCAGTGTTTCATTTGATACTTTGATGACACTCTAAATGTACTAGGGCCTTTTCTCCAATAGAGATTATTCACGTGCCAGTATCACGCTCTTACCTGGAAAGGCTTCACGCTGTGCTCTGCTCTCTCAAGGAGCTGGTCTCCCCCCCACACACACACACACTGCGCTTCCTTCCCGGGGGCACATTCTTGCTCTTCCGTTCCAGCTATTCTTGCATATTTATTTTCCGTGTAAACTTTAGAATCAACTTCAGAATTTCTCTACAAGAAACAAACATCGTGATATTTTTATTAGGGCTGTCAACAAATCTTCCAGATGATTCTCTTCCTTTCCAGAGATGCACGGGTGATTGAGCTCTAGGTGACGGTTGCATCAAAGGGGGTTAAGCCATGAGGACAGACACACCTGTGGGCAGTGACAGTCTCAGGGCACCTTGAATCTGGAGAACACCCATGGCTGGTGACGGACCTTCGCACGGACTCAATACGAAAGACAAATAATGGAAGGAATAGATCTTCTGACCCTCTGTCCTGAAGGAAAATGTTGCTTCGCTTCAGCAGGAAGCCGGCTGTGCTTTATGGCCTTTGAGTTGATTTGCCTTCAGGATGTGTCACTTTAGAAAGTGAGGCATGAGCACTTTAGCCAGCAGTAAGAAAAGACGGAAGCCAGATGGTTCACACAACTGCCTGTCATGCTCATATCCCGACATTGGGGCTGTCCATGCATCTCTGATGACGTTGCATCCATGTCCATGGAATGTGCTCACAGAAAATGGCTCATGGAAATGGGAACCCAACCCAAGACACACATTCCTAAGTACCACCGTCTTATCAGCACTTTCTAGAACTGTTGGCCTCAGCTTCTTTGATGCCATGAAAATCCCATGGTAAAGACGGATCTCATGAACACCGAGGA
>CAUYRH010031500.1:0-14235 GCA_963574655.1 Perodicticus potto
TATTGGTCTGTAGTTTTCTTTTCTTGTTGGGTCTTTTCCTGGTTTAGGGATCAAGGTGATATTTGCTTCATAGAATGTGTTGGGTAGTATTCCATCTTTTTCTATATTTTGGAAAAGGTTGAGTAATATAGGTACTAGTTCCTTAAAGAGGACTTTTCACAGTGCCTTTATTAGTCTGAAAAATTCAGTTTTATAGCAATTGTAGATATAAAGGGACCACTAATTTGTTCAGAATTTAATTTCTTTAACATAGTGTCTGAGTTACTTGGGATGGAATTTGGGGCAAATCTGAAGAATTGGCATAGTAGATAAAATCTTTATTTTGAACAATTCCAAAATAATTAGATACTTCTGGTTTTCACTTATTGCCTTGTTAACAATGAAATTGAGATTTTGAGCCAATTAGTGTGTGTTGTTATTCTCTTATGCCTACTTCTTATGCCTGAAAATACTTAATTTATTGTGTTTTACACTGCCATAGACCTGCCTATATACATACATATATATGTTTTTTTGAGACAGAGTCTTATTCTATCACTGTGGGTAGAGTGCTGTGGCATCATCATAGCTCACAGCAACCTCAAACTCTTGGGCTTGAGCAATCCATTTGCGTGAGCCTCCCAAGTAGCTGGGACTACAGGCGTATGCCACTATGCCTGAGTAGTTTTTCTAATTTATTTATTTATTTTTTTAGTAGAGACAGGGGTCTCACTCTTGCTCAGGCTGGCTCAAATTCCTGCACTCAAGCAATCCTCCTACCTCAACTTCCCATGGTGTTAGAATTATAGGCATGAGCCACTGTGCCTGGCCTTGCCTATCATATTTTTAAAGCTCTAGGTCACTAAAGTTAACAGAGTCTCCCAAATTAGTATAATTCCAGAAGTTGAACCATCCTCTTTAATAACAAAATCAAGAAGTGGTTCCTTGATGTCTATTTGTTTCCTTCTTCAAAAAATTAGATCTTTTGCAATTGAAGTTATTTGCATACCAAGTGTAGTTGAACTATTTTGCAAATATTTTTAGTTACCTAAGCAATGAAAATAAAATATGGAAGTTCTTTAATTTCTCCAGTTAATTATTTCTTAAGATTGACTCATTTCTTTAATAATTTCATTTTGCATTTTAAGATTTAAATATATCATAAATCCAAAAGCAGCTCAATGCCTATATTGTATTCCATTAAAACTTTGTGTTCAGTAAATACTTGCATAGGTTACAACTTCCTAAATGCCATATTTGACTATGAAAGTTATGAAAATAACAAATGTTTATTTTACTAAGCTACATAATACAGGGCCTTATAACTTGAGTTCAAGATCTCCTACTTAATTTTACCCTTGTGAATTATGTTCTATATACTCAAAAACATGTATCTATAGAGTACGGTCATTAAATCTTTTTTTAAAAATGGAATTATGCTAATCTTGTTATTTCATACTTGGATTTATTTACTAGGTCTGACACTTAAATTTGCAAACTAATGCTAGAAAAAGTGCTACTTAGCTCATTGCTCAATATCACTATGGTCACCTTCAAAGTGCTCCCCCTGGGAAACTATGCATTGATGCCAGTGCCCAGTCTACATTTCAAAGAAGTTTTGGAATTCTTTTTCCAGAATGGCCATCAAAGCTGTCATCATATTACCCTTGATGTCCTGAATCTCTTCTTTTCAATATTGTCTTTATTTTTGGGTAAAGGAAAAAGTCATTGGGAGCCAGATGTGGTGTGTAGGGTGGATGTTCCAATACAGTTATTTGTTTACTAGCTAAAAACTCCCTCACAGACAGTGCCACATGAGCTGGTGCATTGTCATGATGGAAGAGCCATGAGTTGTTGGCCAAGATTTTTAGTTAAGAGTTTCTTGTTTCTCTATTGATGTTTACTTGGTCTACAATGCTTCTCACAGTCAGCCAATGATTTCAATGCTCAATTTGACAAATTTTTGCAATGTTTTCATCAGTTCTGCTTGTTGCTGGCCGCCATGAACCATCAGTGACACTTTCTCTCCCCTGAGGAAAAGGTTTAATCCATTTGTACACTACCATTTTCTTCATCATGTTATCTCCATAAATTTGGACTAACATGTGCCTGATTTCACCTCCACTCTTTTTATTTTTAATTTTTAATTATTTACTTATTTATTTATTTTGAGACAGAGCCTCAAGCTGTCACACTGGGTAGAGTGCTGTGGCATCACAGCTCACAGCAACCTCCAACTCCTGGGCTCAAGTGATTCTCCTGCCTCTGCCTCCCGAGTAGCTGGGACTACAGTCGCCCGCCACAATGCCTGGCTATTTTTTTTGGTTGCAGCTGTCATTGTTGCTTGGCGGGCCCGGGCTGGATTCGAATCCACCAGCTCAGCTGTATGTGGCTGGCACCTTAGCCACTTGAGACAAAGGTGCTGAGCCTTCACTTCCACTCTTGCCAAGTTTAAGAAGAAATTTATGAATGTTTGGTCATTGCTCTAATTCAAGCTCTGACATTCTCAACATGGCACACAAAAACATGCAACCACGTCAAGACAAACACAACTGTGAGACTCTGATATACCAAGGTTATGAAACCTCACTAAGTTGTTTGTACTGAGTGCTGCCTGTGTAAGCCCATGGTGGCAAGTTAATAGTCAGACCTCCTACTTAGCACATCGTGGGCAGATCTTCAGGTTGGTATATATTGTTCTAATTCATTATTTTTCACTGTTGTGAACGTTATTGTACCATTATAGTCAATGAATTTCTGGACAACTTTAGAACGACTTTAATTAGTTTCTCTAAAAATTGCCTTTTTACCATTATTTCATCAATTATGTTGTATTTTCCCAATGATGGATATTTCTATTGGTGAAAGAAATTTTATTATCATTCCCTGTGGTATTAGGAAAATGTGCCATTCATTCATTTGTCCATTCTTTCAGCATCTATTTATTGATCAGTCAGGAGCTAGTCTAGGCATTAATAATTCATCAGTAAACAAAATAGACAAGTTCCGTCCTTCATGGAGCTTACATTCTAATTGAGAAAGAGAGGCAATAGACAAAGAAATATGACAGAAGAAACAGATATTATGCAGAATAAAAGAAGAGTACTACAGTAGAGCCTCTGTAAGTTGACCTCCCAAGCGACTATAACAAACCAGTCAAAATATGGAGGTGGTCAATGTAGGGAACTAGGCCTTCTGTACTAATATGTACATGTTGTTCCTGTCTGGGCTATGAGATTAGGTCAACTTATGGAGAGGGTCAATGTAGGGAGGTGGTCAGCTATGGAGGTGATACTGTATAAAGAAGAACAAAAGGAGGTGGAGAGGGGGTTTCCTATTTTAAATAAAGTCACCAAGGAAGCCCACATCGATGAGGTAACTTTTGAACAAGGTCCTGAATTCAGTGTTGGAAAGAATCTTGTAAATATAGGATAATGACAGACTGAAGGAACAGCAAGTGCAAAGGTCCTGAGGTGGAAGTGTGCTTGGTTTGGTGGGGAACAGTAAGGAGGCCAGTGTGAGCTGAGCAGAGTAAGAGGGACAGTAGCAGACTGCGAGATTAGAGAGGCCCTTGTAAACCCCTGCACAGGTTTGGCTTTGGAAAGTCACAGGATGGTTCTGAGCAGATTGGCCTGATCTGACTTACCTTGAAAAGTAGCTCCCTGTCTGCTGTGTGGTGGAGTTACTATAATCGGGAAAGCAGGGAGCAGTCCAGGGGAAAGATGATTAGGTCTTGAACTAGTCGTCTGACAGTAGATGTGGTGAAAAATAGAGATTGAATGTATTTTGATGGTAGAATGTTTGCAGTTGGCTTTGTTTGATTGGGTGCTGTGACAGAAAGAACTCAAGGATGACTCTAAGGTTAGAAAAGTAGAATGGAGTTACTTTTTTTTGAGATGGGGCTGACTGTGAGAAGAGCAGATTTGGAAGGAGGGCGGAGATGGTAGTTTTTTTCTAGATATATTGAGTTTGGGATGAATTCAAGGAGGTGCTGGGTAGGCAGGCAGATATGAGTTTGGTATTCAAGGGAAACAGGCCTGCACTATCAGCATATATGCCTTTTAAGGTCATGAACTTGGAGGAGAAGACCAAGGGAATGAGTGCAAATAGAGAAGAGAAGTTTAAGCTTCACCCTGGAGCATCCATCAGAGATTAAAAGGATCTCCCTGAGGCAGGGAGCTCTGCCCCTACGGCAGATGGAGAACCAGGAAGGAGCAGAGTGCAGGAACCCTAGTGAAGAAAGTTGGTCAAGGAGGGAGAAGTCAACAGAGTCAAATAACTCAGAAAGTAAGTAAGATGAAGACCGGAATTTAGCTGTTGTGTTTAGCAGCATGGACGTCATTAATGAGGTTGACAAGAGCTCCTTTTGGGGGATTGGCAGACGGATGGGTTTCAAAAAGAATAGGAGGCAAAAACTTGGAGGTACCAAAGATTGCAACACTTTCAAAGAGTTTGTTGTTGGGGGCAGAGAAATGAGATGGAATTTGGAGAGGTTAAGTGGGATCAAGAGAAGCATAGGAAATTTTTCTCTTTTTTTGAGAGAGGATCGTACTCTGTCACCCAGGTTAGAGTGCCATGGCATCATTATAGTTCACAGCAACCTCAAACTTCTGGGTTCAAGTGATCCTCCTGTATCGGTCTCCTGAGTAGCTGGGACTACAGGTGTGCACCACCACGCTCGGCTAATTTTTCTATTTTATGTCGAGATGGGGTCTTGCCCTTGCTCAAGCTGGTCTCTAACACCTGGTCACAAGTGATCCTCCTGCCTTGGCTTCTGAAAGTATTAGGATTATAGGCATGAGCCACCTTGCTTGGCCTAGAAAACAATTTTCTTTGAAGTTATTTTTAATTTCAAAGTAATATGAGGGTACAAATTTTTAGATTACTTTGTTGTCACTTCCAGGGTAAAGTTCCATTTGTAAAAGAGCCCCTCACTCAGGGAGTGTGTGATGAAAACAATTTTTTTAATGTGAATAATTACAGTATGTTTGTACCTTAATGAGAATGATTCTCCTGAAAGAGAAACAGTATAGCTGCAGCAGCAAGAAGGGACAAATGCTGGAATGATAATCTTGAGTAAGGGAGCAGGGCCACCTGGTGTGCAGGAGGAAATGCTGCCCTTTGGCGGTTCATTTGCAGCAGGGGAGGGAATGTACTTGGTGACTCAAGTCAGTTGCTTATAGGAGAAGCAAAAGGATGTTTTTTGCTTTTTCTGTTTGCTCAGTAAGATGGGAAATAACATCATTTCAGAGAGTTAGCATCTGGGAAGGAGTTTTTGGAAATCTGAAAAGAGATGATACAGTCTGAAATAGTCACTGATACTTTTATTCCAGGTTTTTTTTTAATGGGAAAAAAACAATCTATAAAAAATTTACTTCAGTGCATGATTATGATCATTGCCTGTTATCAAAGAACACAGATTTATTGTAGTAAAGTAATATATTTCTGAAATATTTAATATTTTTTGAAATACCTCTTTAAATCTGAGATTATTATTTCACAGTACATTGTTTTGTTCTTGTGAAAAAATTCAAAATTATTTTCACTATGAGACATTTCTAAATCTTAAATTATTCAGTGGTGTAATTTGTTTTCTTTTCTTTTCATTTTTTTTGGCCTGGGGCTAGGTTTGAACCTGCCACCTTCTGCATATGGGGCTGGCGTCCTACTCCTTTGAGCCATAGGCACCACCCTATAATTTGTTTTCTATTTGCCACTAAGTAACTTTTCCTATGTGAAGATTCTTTGTCTTCAGATTTTTTTTTGATTGTGTATTTGTGTTGTTTAAACTAAAATGTAAATTTCTTTCTTATTTTGTCAGTACATATAAGAACTACAGATATACTTGTAATTGATGGTAAAAAATTATATTAATTTTCAGATTTTTTGACATTTTCACTTTCAGAGTTTTGATTGCATCAGATTTTGTTGGCATAAATCTTTTTTCTTCTTGAATTGCAAGAGCTCTTTATATATTAAAATAAATCAGCTGTTTATCCTGCATATTGCAAATGTTTTTATAGCTTATTATTTATTTATGGTGGTTTTGATGAATAAAATCTGTATTTTCTATAGTGACTTTGGTCAGTCTTTTCCCTTATGGATACTGGGTTTCATCTAAAGCTTAGAAAGGCCTCAGAGTATAAGCATATTCATTCAAATTTTCTTCTAGCATTTTCATAGTTTCATTTTGAATGTTTAATTCTTTGATTCATTTGGATTTTTTCAAAAGAGTAAGGTAGGAATTCAATCAATTTTTTTTACTAGATGGCTGGCCAGTTGCCTTAATACCAGTTATTTTATACACCACTGCTTTGAAATGTATGTCACATGTCAAAATCCCACAAAAACTTGGGGATTATTCCTAGATTTTCTGTTCTGTTTCACTGATATGTCTGTCTTCTTCCACAGTGTTATCATGTGCTTGAAAATATCACTTTTTACTACATATAATTTTTCATCAGTTATCAGTGAATTTCATATTGAATTAAAGTTTAGAAGTTAAAGTGTCAGAGCGATGAAACCCTAATTTTTGGTCACTGTCCAGGGCCTCCTTGGGATACACTTCCCTGCTTGCCACCTCCCCAAATCCTCATTATTCTTACTTCTTTTCCTCCACTGTTCACTTCTCCCTATTTCTCTCTTATGAGAATTTATCTATCTATATATGCACTGCTACCCTGACAGGTGAAGTGTTTGCCGTGGCTATTCACAGAATTGAATGTCTTTGAGATTTGCCTGTGGTCAGTGGTGTCTCAGTCAACCCTAGAGCCCCTGTAACCAATGCAGTGTGATAGCTGTGTCAGTTCAGTTCACTGTTGGCCATGCTGTAGAGTAGAGGGGTGACGGTTGTGGCTTTTCAGAGACAAGTTGAAAATAATTCCGTCTATAAATCTTGATATCCAGATTTCTAACCCTAGAGAAAGTGCATTAGCCTTGACACAGGAGGAATGAAAAACATTATGCATGGCAGCGTAGGTGGTAGTGGCATTACTGTGGTGATGGCCATGGGACTGATAGGGTAGCTAAATACAGAGTGCTGTAACTCAGTCTCCTAATTTTTTTCTTGTGGCTTGGGTGGGAGGCAGCAATTCAGACAGCACATTCTAGAGACATATAATCTAGAAATTTCTTTTCCAATAATAGATTAAGGTAAAAATTGACAATGACTACATTATGACATTGACTATGTATGACAAATACTACATTCAAAACATTACTATTCAAAACCATTTGAGATGCAATGTATTAATAGAAAATTTGAGGTATGATGAAGCCAAAAGGTGGGTGAAACTGTCACCGATAGGATAGTTTGTTACTCACAGTTCCTAAGAGACAGGGACATGCCACACCCCGCAGGGAAACACCAGGATCAGTTAATATGCAGAGAGAAAGGAAGGGATTGTGGGCAAGAACCTTTGTCGTGGTTTCTTTTCTTTTTCTTTCCTTTCTTTTCTTTTCTTTCTTTTTTTTTTTTTTGAGACGGAGTCTCACTTTGTTGCCCTATGTTGTGTCATAGCTCACAGCAACCTCAGACTCTTGGGCTCAAGCAATTCTCTTGTCTCAGCTTCCCAAGTAGCTGGAACTACAGGCACCTGCCACAATGTGGGGCTATTTTTAGAGATGGGGTCTTGCTCTTGCTCAGGCTGCTCTTGAACTTATGAACTCAGGCAATCCACCTGCCTCAGCCTACTTTTCTTTCTTTTTAGATAGAGTCTCACTCTGTGGTTCTGGGTAGAGTGCTGTGGCATCATAGCTCCCAGCAACCTCAAACTCCTGGGCTCAAGCTATCCTCTTGGCTCAGCCTCTCCTGTAGCTGGGAATACAGGCACCCGCCACGATGCCCCAGCTAGGTTTTCTATTTTGAGTGGAGACAGGGTCTTTTGTTCAGGCTGCTCTTGACTCTTGAGCTCAACTAATCCACCCACGATGGCTTCCCAGAGTGCTAGGATTACAGGCGTGAGACACCACTACTGGCCTTTATTGTGGTTTCTGAAGAAAGAAACAGGCGAGGCAGGGTAAACAGCCTTAGGATTGGCTGGTGTGAATAATTTCTGTGGGCTCTGGGGCACAGGCACCAGTTGTCTGGTACTTGGTTCTGGGGTTATTAGGACAGGTGGAGAGTGGCCTGGAATGTGAGAGCTCAATAAAAGAATTGGTTGGCATGTGGCTCTGGATTGGTTGGTTGACATTTAAAAAGTATGCTCAAAAGTGAATCATTTATTATATCTAAATGAACTGACTAACCCCGGGATGGACCAGTCCATTCAGCATCAGCAAGAGTCCAAGAGCTCTAAGCATCAGAATACATAAAATGAAGAACGTGGCAAATGCATACTACAATATTAAAAAAGCTAAAAATTTAATATTAAGTTTCACAATCTATAAAATGCTTTCATCTTACAGAACTCTAGACTGAATGACCACTCATATCTAATAGTCTCACATGGTGATAAGTTGATATTCTCTGTTTGACCTCTGTTTTACATGGCGGTAAGATGAGAAATAGATGAGGCTCAAAATCCCACACAATTGTAATTGTTTTACTGTGAGAAGAAAGGTTAGGACCTAAGAGTTACCGAATAGTAATTTTTAAGAAACGATTTTTATTTTTCTTAAAGACATTTCATTGTACAGGTACTGCTTTTATAAGTACAGAGCTGAACAACCGTAATATCACTGAGCAAATCCAGTATTTGATTCTAGCTAGTTTTTGGTTTTAACAAAAGGCTTTTCTTCTATTATTACCACTACTTTATCATTCCAAATACCCTCCTTATACATATTTTTCATCTTTTTCATATTTGTGACTCAATGTTATAATAAAACAACACAAACACTTTTAAGCAAAATACAGTAGAACCTCCATAGTTGACGACCTCTGTACACTGAACACCTCCTGAAGTTGACCTAATTTTTATAAAGCAGACATGTACCACATGTACGTATCAGTATAGCAGGCCTAGTTCCTTATGTTGTCCACATCTGTGTGTTGACCAGCTGGTCACAGTCCCTTGGGGGTGGTCAACTTACAGTGGTTCCACTGCAGTTGGATGGCCCACTCAATAGTATTTTTTTTTTTTAGAGACAGAGTCTCACTTTATTGCCCTGGGTAGAGTGCTGTGATGTCACACAGCTCACAGCAACCTCCAACTCCTGGGCTTAAGTGATTCTCTTGCCTCAGCCTCCCGAGTAGGTGGGACTACAGGCGCCCGCCACAATGCCTGGCTATCAATAGTATTTTTTAAAAGCAAAAATGTTAATTCATCAACACTATGTTTTTGTAGAAGGAGGTGGAGAATTTTATTCAACATGAAATTCTTATTTAAAACTAGAATAGGCTGATCACTGTGGCTCACGTTTGTAATCCTAGCACTCTGGGAGGCCCAGGTGGAAGAATTGCTCGGGCCCAGGAATTTGAGACCAGCTTGAGCAACATAGCAAGACTCTGTCTGTACAAAAGATAAAAAATAAAAAATTAGTTGGGTATGGTAGCATGCACTTGTAGTCCCAGCTCCTTGGGAGGCTGAGGTGGGAGGGTCACTTGAGCCCAGTTATTAGAGGTTGCAGTGAGCTATGATGGTGCCACTACACTCTAGCCTGGACAACAAAGTAAGAACCTATCTTGAAAAAATTAAGTAAATAAATAAAAACTAGAATGAAGCTTCATCTGCTGTTTTGTGATCTTAATTGCTACAATGTTATACTTTTCAAACTAAGGACATCTTGATTAGCATAGTGACTTTTTCTCTATATTGAATTGGAAAATGGTCATTTATTTGGAGATAAATGAAATTTTCCTTCTTACATATATTCAGTTTTTTTTTCCTTGATTGTTACCATTTCTATTATGAGTAGCATAGTTGTGTTCTTTTAGTGGCTTGGCATATGGTTTCACAAAGAATAGTTATACTTTGCTGGTGCTTTTCCCCCTCAATATATGTCTTAATAGACCATAGATATTTGTGTATTTTCTACTTCAGAGGCATAATTTAAGGAACTATATGGAACCTGAAATAATGATCGTGCTTTGAGAATATAATCAATGTGTATATAAAGTGGTCATATAAATATAATTATTTCATACCTGTGATCTTGGAAAGCACTTTTCTTTTCAAACTTGACTATGTTTTGTCTCAGTAACATGCCATTTTTGGCAATTGTTCACCACAGGAGATCTCCAGGAAGTAGCCACTGTAGGTATCAGACATGAAGTAAGTTTTAAACGAGGCCTCTCTTCTAATGAACTTCAGGAATGGTTGAAGCCTGTGGGAAGAAGGAAGAAGATAGGGCACCAGACCTTTTCCCAGATGGAGGATGTGACTGGCCAGAATTGCCATTATAGAGCTGGCGGTAAGACATGGTACCATCTGTTACGACAGTTCAGCTCTGGCCTTTTCCCAGAAAAACAACATCAATGCCATAGCTCCCTGTGAAATTGGAGAAGATAATTATACTTCAAAACTTTTCTGTTCTCTTGGAGATGATGACTTTGGTAATGCAGGTGAGAATATAAATATATAAAACTGAGGAGTCAGGTGATGGATTTTCACTTGAATATGAGGATTAAAACTGTAAATTCTAGAGCCATATTGGTTGAGTTTGAGACCCACTTCTGCCACTTACCAGCCCTATGATTGGGCTGGCCATCCAATCGTTTTGTGCCTCAGTTTTCCCATCTGCAAAATGGGAGTAGTAACAGTACCTACTGCACAGCACTGAGAATTATTAATAAATGAAATTGTGTGGGTAAAGCACTAGAGCTAACAGTAAGCATTCAATAATAAATGCTATTATTATCATTAATATCTCTATCAGTCATTTAAATAATATGCTCTTATATTATGTTTGAAATATTGATTATGTGGTATATTGGAAAGATCATTGGACATGGAGTCAGAATCAATGGAATTTGGTCCCAATTGTCCTGTTATTCCCCTGTCATACCTTGAGCTCATTGCTTAACATCTATGGGTCTGAGCTTTCTCACCTATAAAATGAGATGAGGTAATGTCTAAGTTTTCTTTCAACACATACTCTATTTGCTTGTTTTTGTGACTTCTATTAAAACTTACAGTTGTCTTCTTTCTCCCCTTCCTTCCTTCCTTCCTCCCTCTGTCCATCCCTCCCTCCTTTCTCTTTCTCTTTCTCTCTTTCTTTCTTTCTGACAGAGTCTCACTCCATCACCCTGGGTACAGTGCTATGGCATCATCATAGTTTACAGCAACCTCAAACTCCCGGGCTTAGGTAATCCTTCTGACCTCAGCCTCCCCCTGAGACTACACAATGCCTAGCTAGTTTTCTATTTTTAGCAGAGACCGGGTCTCACTCTTGCTCAGGATGGTTTATGGATCCACCTGCCTTGGCCTCCCAGAGTGCTAGGATTACAGGGGTGAGCCACTACTCATGGCTGGTTGGTTGCCTTTTTCTTAAAACACTCTGTCCTAGTACTGAACCTATGCCAGTAGTATCTACACATACACTCTCATACATATACATGTACACCTGCCATTGTGGTATTACTTTGTACTTCTCTGGGCTGATGCAGAATCATTGAGCAAAATAAAAATTGTGTGAACTTTTTATAAAGGTCACAATGATACTACACTACAGAAAATAGCTAGTGTTATATAGCTTAAAACATGCGTGCACACACACACACACAAACCCCTCTAACATTTTACAAATGAAACTTTCCATATGAGTTTATAACATTTTCACAAGGCTGTTTAGCCTAGTCATTTTAACATATTATAGATCAGTTTTGACCCAGCCTATAAAGCCAATGCCATTAAACAAACAACTAATGATAAACGTGTAGGTTTTGAAAAAAAATTAGTTATAAACTGAGTTCTCCTGCAAGTTGAGTGTGAATCAAAGACTTGAAGAAGGGGTGATCCCCGGCAATAGGAAAGAAAGAGGAAGAGGTAGACCAGCAAAGAGGGAAAGCTGATATGTGGGTGAGTTATCCAGGTGATAAGGGAATGATTCCATCTGGACCTCTGAGTAGGTAGCCACCCTAGAATTGTCTCTCTGCAGGATAAACCCGGAGACATTATACACCAACAGTTCTGTCCATTCTCCATTGGTTGGGCATTGCCCTAGTATCTGGCTGTGTTTTTTAGAGAGTCTAGTGGGCTCCTGAGAGTTCAGGGAAGGATTTGAGGCGAGATGTGGAGACTCAGGTGAGGGCTTGGGGTTGAGCTTCGTAGGTGTGAGTCCGAACTAGCAAAAACTGTCTACTGCAGCTGAGATCAACAGCAGAGGGGAGTCAAGGGCATGGGACTCCAGGTGCCAGGAGAGCTGCTACAATTTTCTGTTAATATGGCCACCTGATGCCTTGCCCATTAGGGTGCCCAACATTTCCTTGAGCTTCTTGCCATCACTTTGGTAGTACCAGTATGGTCCTTTGGATTCTCTAATGTAATAGAAATTAACAAGAGGCCAAACGGGAGCTGCAAGCAAGTTATATTGGGGCTTATGCTGAGCATAAGAGAGACAGCACAAAGGAAAAAGTCCTCAGTCTGGAGGACTGAGTCCAAAGGGAGGTGGGAGACTTTTAAAGAGGTTTAGGTGGGAAAAGGGTGACGTGTAAGCACGCAAAGGTGGAGATTTTCTTGCATCTGTGTAGTTTTATTACATTTGCTTCTTCATGCAACATCTTTCTCAGTAGCCTGTTAAATCTCCACCCCTGGGTGTGATTTTTAGCACTAAAATGAAATTATAATAAGGAAAAAGTCTGGATAAGGTAAGTAAGATCTATTGTGGCCTGAGGGAGGTTAGATCCAGATAGGTTTGGTTTCTCTGCAGCCAGGTGTATCTTGTTCCAGGGGTCCTGAAGCTTATTGTTCACAAGGTAGATGGCTTCACCCCCTGCTTATACGGGCTCAATTCTGGTAATTAGGAACAATTTGCTTTAGCTAATTAGGCCAGGTTATGTGGACTTCGATGGTCAGGGATGAGGGGCCCAGGTCCTGTCCTATACTGTCTCAGCAGGAGGGAGTATGAGGAGTGGGATATGGCACATTGGGGTGACAGGCAGGGACATCCATTCATCTGTGGTGAAAACTGTCTGATAATGAAAAAGTAACAGTGTTTTTATGATTTGGATGTTGTTATTTTGACATAGGGATGAGGGAGTAGGAAAGGCTCAGAGACAGATTAAGTCACAGGATGGGAGATAATGTCAGGGATATTTCTTTGCAGTTTTACTAGGCAATAAAAATAGTGTTGATCTTGATGCAGACTTTTGGTAGAAGTGACAAATGGCAGGTCAAAATATCCCTTCATGTCAAAATGGCCTGTTCTGACCTGCAGTGGAAGCACGTTCCATCTAGTTGGATCTAAAAGAATTAAAATGTAAGTGGGTTTTGCATAAGGTAATATTTATGCTAATTTTTTACAGATATTTAAGGTGTACAACATGATATTTTGATATATTCATCTTGATGTACACACATATACCTACAGTCAAGCAAATTAACACTTTCATTATCTCATGTCAGGACCTTTCTCTCTGTGTGTGTGTGTATGGCAAGAGTAACCAAAATCTACTTTCTTGGCAAAGTGCCCACATACATACATTACAGTATTATTAACTCTAGTCCCCAACAATCTAGTTGCACGTTAGATCTATAGACTATCCTATGTAACTGTTTTATGCAAATGTTTGTACTAAAAAGGCAAAGACACTAGGAGAAGTGTATTTAGGAGATATATCATTTTTTCCATAACTATGAAAGGGGCGATTGATATTTTGACACAATCTTTTTAAAGATGATAATTTACTGTATCCTAAAAAAGCCATTTGACCTTTAGGTTTTAAAAATGACTAAATAACATGCCTAAATAAGATACTGCCACCCCTGAGGGTGACATACTATCCTTGTCTGTCATCATTTCCTTCATTCTTTCTTTCTCGCTCTTTTTAAAAAAATTATTCTTTTTTTTTAAGTTTTTTTTAATTAAATCACAGCTGCATACATTAGTGCAATCAAGGGGTACAATGTGCTGGTTTCATATACAATCTGAAATGTTTTTATCAAACTGTTTAACATAGCCTTCATGGCATTTTCTTTTCTTTTTTTTTTTCCAGTGGTAAGACAGAATTTATTTACAGAAAAGAATACAGAAAACACTAAAGCTCCTGGCAGAGAGAGAGAACTCAAGTCGGGAGAGAAAAGCTCTCTCTGTTTCTCTCCCGGTCTTTCCCTTAAAAATTATTTTTAAGATTTATATCTTCTTTCATTGATTTCT
>CAUYRH010031503.1:0-17966 GCA_963574655.1 Perodicticus potto
TAAAGGGCGAGATCACACTTGTGGTGCATATTTCAAGGGTCAGGAGAAAACTTCTAAACACAGATCAAAAATATTTTCACATAGTAAATGAGAAAATCTCATGAATGGTATGTCAATCAGGTGGATGAAAATATCTCCGAATGTATGTCAAGCCCGCACACTGTACCCCATGATTGAATTATTGTACACAGCTATGATTCAATAAAAAAAAAAAGAAGTGGGGGATGGGGAAAATGTGTGGTAAGCTCTACCTATAGGATACAAAGTAGGAGTTGTGTTACACCTCCTGGGTGAAGAGCTTAACTTCAACTTGAACTTACCTAACAAGTACAATGTAAACTAATCCGATGTACCTTCATATTAATCTGAAATTTAAAAAAATAAAATAAAATAATGAAAAGTACATAACCTCCTGTGGGAAGGACTCAACTGCAACTTGTACTTTACTTAACAAATGCACACAATGTAACTTTATTGGATGTACCCTTATATTAATCTGAAATAAAAAAACAAAAGATAAAAAGTCTCATTTCTGTGGTCTGTAAATAATGCAAATGCAAAGTCATGAAGGCTAATAGGGTAGGGACCATGAAGATGAGACAGGTAAAAAGAAAGACAGGGGCAGTGCCCGTGGCTCAAAGGAGTGGGGCACTGGCCCCATATGCCGGAGTTGGTGGGTTCAAACTTAGCCCTGGCCAAAAACTGCAAAAAAATAGAAGAAGAAGAAGACAGGAAGCCATTTTGGAAAAGATACATTAGTACTTGATGGTATTTTAAAAGGTTTTGCAGCATTTTCTTCAGACTGTTTATATTATTGAAAGTAGAAAAGTGTTGAAGATTTTTTGAAACTAAAAATATTTTACATCATATTTGAGCATGTTTTAACAACCAGACTTTTAGGAATATAGTTAACCTAATTTGAGATGATTGCCTTGTTAAAATGCAGATACTACACTATTTAATTCAATCTTTGCAGCATTTCTAGGAGGCATACATAATTTTGTTGATATTGCAAGAAATATGAAAATCATACATTCCAACAAGGGAAAGTTTAACCAATTCAGTTATTAAAATACATATGCATAAATGAATAGCACTAACAGATTTCAGCTGTACAAAGTGCTCTTGAGGGCACTTTTTGGGATGTGGCTTTAAAAGCAGATTTGACAATTTTAATTCTTCATCTAAATGATAAAAATGGTCCTATTTTAAATCAAAGGTAAATGTAAAAATCAGTTTTCCTAAATCTATCAGCAAGAATTTATTAAGGATAGGTTACATGTCAGTTGTCTTCATGGTGTGATAGCTGGAAGGTACCTTTGACAAAAATCTGGTTTACAAACCTTACATTTTTTCTCAGGATCACATACAAGTAGAAAGTGGTAAAACTAGAATTTTTAAAATCTTAAGAACTCATAAAACTATGCCCTTTCAGTACATAATATTGCCCCTCTGGCTATTTGACCCAATCCTAAATTTATGTATGGAAACAAAATCTGTATTCATGTCTGTTCTTATTATGTTCTGAAGGTTTTAAAATGTCGAGCATATCTTAATATAATTTAATTTCACGTTAAAACCAAAGAAAAATTAGCTTCAGAAAAACAAACCTCCTTTCTATTGAAGAAATAAAACTAAATAATTATACTTTGTCAGTGTATTAATTTACAGATCTCCACTATGGCCATTCAAAATCTAAAATAACGTTTTAATCATACTCTCACATATTTCACAGTGAATTCATGTGAATTACTTGAACATATTATACTTTCTGTAATTGGAAGACATTTTACCTAATGTAGTCAGTCCTTTTTATAATTCAAATATTTATTTATCACTTTGGTAAAGTGTCTCAAATTTTCCCTTTTTTAAATTTCCAGGCTATTTATTCAAAATTCAGTGAAAAACTATACATATCCCAAATTATAAATTTACAACAAGGTACAAAAAAAGCAATTCATGAAAGTAAACTATAAATAGCCATAAATTTTAAAAAAGATTTAGTCTCATTAGCAACCAATGGAATGCAAATTATAACAAAAGACACTTTTTCTTTACCTAGACAATTGGCAGACTTATAAAAAATTGTCGTTTTATTAAGAATGCAGAGAAACTCAGTGATGCTCTTAAATGCTGTTGATGGGAGTGTGCATTGCCAACTCCTTTTTAGAAAGCAAATTAGTAGTACATGTCAAAAACCCTTAAAATATCTTGTAACCATTAAGAACAATGTTTTGGAAAGATAAATGACATGAGAAAAGAATCAAGAATATATATTGACAGATAAAAAAACAACTTTAAAAATATCAAAAAAAAATCACAATTTTACCCCTCATATTTTATAGAACTAAGTAACTAGCAGCAAAGTACTGGCCTATCTGCTCGGGATACAACATGGATAAGATAAAGTCTGCATCCTCAGAGAACTAAGAAAATTAAATGACAAAGACTGAAATGGAACAAATAAGTAGCAAAATGCAATAACGTGACTTTGACAAAATACTAACACTCCAATGTATTTTGACAGTCATCCCTTATTCATCTTCCCAACGTTCAGCTCTGATCAAGACTCTGTTTCCCAGATCGCATGTACTTGGATGCAGGTGTTTCAAACACATTCATGCAAGAAATAAGAAAAGCCCTTAATCCAGTGTCTTTCAACCCTTTTTATCTCATGGCACACTTGAACCTAGAGTTAAACTTCTGCGGCACACTTAAATTATGTTGATCAAAAAAAAGGGTAAAAAAAAAAGGAATATATTTATGGTGCTTTGAACTTATTTTGAAAATCATTTAATTAATGATCTTTAAAAATTATGATTGCACACCTAAGATCCTTCCATGGCACACCGGTTGAAAATTACTGCCTTAACTTTTCTTTGAAATAAAGTCAGTTTTGAAATTTAGCAAGAAATATTTTAGCCATGACAAAACTATCCTTATGCACTTCCTTGACAATGATTTCTACACAGAGATATTTTGATGATTCTAATATAAATCACTAAAATCTGTGCTTTCTTTTATATTACTAAATAATATTTGAAATGAGCATTTGTATCCCAAACATTCTTGAAACTTATACCATTGATAATCTTCCTAAGATAAGCAATCATAATTTTATTTTTATGAGTATCATAGAGGTGCGACACACTGTTGGGAAGGACAGGGAAAGGCTCTCAGAGGCTAGCCCACTTTTTAAATTTATTTATAAAATCTAATCTTTCTTTAAGTAAAATTTTGAAAAAATAATTTGTGTGTACAGTGTACTTACCATAAATAACCCCCATTTTTCATAAGAGTAAGAGACTTTGAAATGATCATGAGTGTTAAAGCCACATACAAAAATCTTAGTAATCAATGGAAAAATTATGACTCTTTCACATCTTTCAATTTTTTTTTTTCAAAATCATAAAAATTCTCTTACTGTCAGTACAGAAGATGAAAATGAAAAAAATAGCAAGTTATTTATTTAGGATACTTTAAAATGTTGTGAACATTGAGAATTAAATATTATATTTCTTTATAAAAAACTTCTCAAGAGTAGCATCAATAGTGTTTGGCTACTTTTTTCATTATATAATACACTATAAAGCAATGTCTTTAATATGGATAAGTTTGTACCAACTTCTAACACTTTATTCTTTGTGTTTTCATTGTTATGAAATATCTTCTAGACTACTTCTGATTGTTTTCCACTTTCTCAGCAATTTCCTTCATCGTTTTCATCATCTGTATTTTAAATTCCCCTTTTGTCATTTCTAACATTTCTGTTTTTTTTTCTTTTTTTGAGACAGAGCCTCAAGCTGTCACCGTGGGTAGAGTGCTATGGCATCACAGCTCACAGCAACCTCCAATTCCTGGGCTCAAGTGAGTCTCTTGCCTCTGCCTCCCAAGTAACTGGGACTACAGGCACCCACCACAACGCCCGGCCATTTTTTGGTTGCAGCCGTTATTGTTGTTTGGCGGGCCCGGGCTGGATTCAAACCCGCCAGCTCAGGTGTACATGGCTGGCGCCTTAGCCCATTGAGCCACAGGCGCCGAGCCTCTAACATTTCTTTATAGGAGGAATCCTCTGCTGTAGCTATCTCACAATCCCTAGAAGGGGTTACTCTAGACTGGTATTTCATGTTGCCAGGAGTTTTCTGCTGATTCTTCTTCATGAGTGCTTTCTTGTATCTGTTTCCTTATCCTAATTTTCCTTTCACTTCTTCTTGCTCTTTAAGTTACGGGGCCACTGTCCTAAAGTTTTAATGAGTCCTGAATACAACCAACAGCATTCTGGGCTGAGCATCTCACAGAACCTTCCTTGAACTCATCACACTTACCTTCATGGGTAGGTCAACACTGTGGCTCACTCTGTATGTGTATGTTCCCAATCCTCTAACTAGTATAAATGCATGAATAGTATTCTTTGAGCAAGCTAAAATAGATTAGAGCAGAAAACTCAGGAGTTACTTCTGAAATTCATAGACTTCTCTTACCAAGGTTGGTGCTGCTGGCTAAGACAGGCTTCAACAATTTGGCCAGCTAGAGTACTTCTGTAAATGCAAAGTTTTTTCCAGTGTCACTTCCTCGGTGACATATTCATTCTTTCCATCATGATCACTTTCCTCTTTATATTACAATGCTGACCTTGACTGCGTTCTACCAGCTTCATATCTGGAGTCTCCTGAATAGAAGACTGGCACTACTGACACCCCTACAGCCAGCTCTTTCTTCTATAACTCAATTAATGTTTGATTCAAATTTCACTACCAGTAGCATCTGTTTTTATTGTTTTCCTGAACGTTCATCTTTGCTGGTGAATTCCCTTTATTACTATCCATTTTGAGACAATATCACATGGGTTTCTCACAGGGTAAGTAGAAAATCAATATAACTACATGCTTGGCTGTCTGTGTATTGACTGAGTAACAGATACATAAAGACGAATCCCAGTTGTATTTTAAGATAAAGGTAACAAAATTCATCAGAGATCATTATGCACATCTATTATTTATAATTAGAGATTGTGTATTGAATAGCTGTGATTGAATTTTGTACAGTTTCTCCCAGATAATACACCAGGGTAACTGAAAATTGAACTATGTCATTGGGGACTGGGGTTACTTATCTATATCATGGTAACTAATATCAATGCCTATTAGAATCATTTAAAGTAAATGTTGCCTGTAATTTTGATGACATAAAAGCATGTGAGATACACTAAAAATGTTATTTTTGATAAACATTTTTTCAATAGAAACTAATAAATAAGATTATCTATAGTGTCATGTGAGTTATAAAATATTTTCTGTTATATCCCTATACAGAATAGTGATTTCAAAACTTAAATACAATTAATGTCTTTTGATTACTTGACATTTGATGTAAAAAGATTACTATGAATGCCATTAGTCAACTATTATGAAAACAGCACGTTTGAATCATAAAAATTAGAACACTTTTTTAATAAGTCAGAATAATATGTATTTTGTTGTTTCTTGGATAAAATATTTTGCATTTATCTGTTAGGTCCAAAGCAAGAGTGTCCAACCTGCAATCTGTACACCACAGCAGATTTTGTGAAGATATTTTTGTTTATCTGTGGTGTTGGACGTCATGAAAACTATGTACAGACCTTTGTATCCATGTGTGTGTGTGTGTGTGTGATCACAAAAACTGATCAGCTTTTGTTTGGGTATTGAATATTTAATATGCATCCCAAGACAACTCAGTGACAGAGAAAAGAAATGGTTGGATTCCCCTACGTACACTTCAAGTCCAATGTTTTCTTATTGATTTTCCTCTGGATGATCTATCTACTATTGAAATGAGGTATTGAAATCCATGAAATCCATGAAGACTATTGCGTTGCAGTCCACATCTCCTTTCAGACGTCTTGATATTTGATTTATATGTTCATGTGCTCTCAGGTTTGAGCTTATGTATATTTATGATTTTTACATTCTCTCAATGAATGACCACTTTATCACTATATAATCATTTTTGTTTCTTTTTACAGTTTTTGACCAAAAGTCCATTTGTCTGACATAAATATATCTGCCTCTACTTTCTTGGATTTCCATTTGCATTGGAACATCTTATTCCATCCCTTGACTTTCAATCAGTGTGTCCTTTAAAGTGAAGTGAGTCTCTTATAAGCAGCATATAGTTGGGTCTTTTTTGTTCACACATTTGGCCCCTGAAAACCTTTTGATTGGATAACTTAATCCATTAAATTTAATTAATGACAAGTAAGAGCTTACTAGTATTATTTTGTCAATTATTTTCTGGGTGTTTTCTAGATCCCTGTTTCTTTCTTCCTTTTTTACTTTAGTCTTCTGTAGTATGATGGCTTTCTATTCTGGTAAACTTTGGTTGTTTATTTTATTTTTTTACCTTTTCAGTAACTATTATAGCTTTTTGTTTTGTGGTTACCCTAAGGCTTATATAAAACATCTTACAACAGGTGATTATCAATTCATACAAATTAATTTTAATCATATACACAAACTTTGCATGTTTACTTCTCTTTCTCCCAAACGTTATGGTTTATGTCATTTTTTTAAATTTGTATTTCTTAATATTTCATCTAATAGCAACAGAATGCACATTTGTATCAAGCTCATGTGAAATATTCTATAAGGTAGATTGTTTTTTAAGCCACAAAACAAGTCTTAACAAATTAAAATGATTGAAATTATATCAAGTATGTTTTTGACTACAATGTTATGAAACTATAAATCAATCACAGGAGGTATTATGGAATTTTAGCTATGAGTACCTTGAACAACTATTGGGTCAAAAAAAATAAAGAAAAATTAAAAAAAATTGAGACAGGTAAAATATGGGAACACAGTGTGCCAAAATGTAGGGGAAACAGAAAAAGCAAGGTTTATAACATTGAATATCTACATCAAAGGAGAAGAAAGGACTTAAACAGATGACCTAACTTTATATCTCAAGAAATTAAACAAAAAAAAAAAATGAATAAACTAAGCCCAAAGTTAGTAGAGGGAGGAAAATGAAGATCAGAGCAAAAATAAAATAAAATAATAAAATAAAATGAAATAAAATAAGAGACTAAATAAAAATAAAAAATATCAATAAAGTACGAGGTTTTTGTCTTTTGGAAAAGCTAAACAAAATTGATAAATATTTACCTATACTAAGAAAAAGAGAAGCCTCAAATAAATAAAATTAGAAATGAATGAGAAGATATTATAACATAATAAAAAAAGGTTCTTCAGAGAACTCTATGAAGAATTATATGTCAAATAACTGGGCAATCTAAAAGACATAGATAATTTCCATCATCATTTAACCCACCAATCATGAAGAAATTAAAAAGGCAAACAGACCAATGATGAATAACAAGATTGAATCAGTAATTAAAAGTCTCCAAACAAAAAAAAAAAGTCCAGTCTCAGAAGGCTCCATGGCTGATTTCTACCAAACATCTAACAAATATTTTTCAAAGTCTGAACAGCAAATTGAAGAGGAGGGAATAATTCCAAGCACATTTAATGAAGCCAGAATCACCCTGATACCAAGGCCAGACAAAACTCAAAAAAGAAACCCAAACAAACAAACAACACAATACTACAGATTGATATCACTGATGAACACAAAAAATTCTCAGCAAAATACTAGAAAACTATATTCAAGGTTGGATTAAATTTTTCATTCAGCACAACTGAGATTTATTCTTGAGATGCAAGGTTGATTCAGCATATGGGAATCAATTAACATAATTTATCATATCAACATCATGAAGTACAATAACTATATGATCATATCAAAAGACTGAAAAAGCATTTGAAAAACACAACATATTTTCATGATAAAAATTCAACGAATTAGGTACACACATATAGAAGGAATGGCCATCAACACAGTAAAGGTCACGTATGACATTCCCAAAGTACCTTTATACTCATGTTAAAAGTTGAAGGCTTTCCATCTAAGATCAGGAACAAGGAGGCATGCCCACTCTCATCACTTCTATTCAATATAGCAAGTCCTAGAAAGAGCAATGAGTAAAGAAAATATAAAGGACATCCAAGTAAGAAAGGAAGAAGTGAAACTGCTGATGACTTGATCTTACACAGATATAGAGAAAACTCTGATCACTCCATCAAAAATCTCTTTGAATAGATACGTGGATTCAGTAAAGTGGCAGGACACAAAATCAACTTACAAAAAATCAGCAGCAATCCTATACAATAACAACAAACTATCTAAAAAAGAAATTAAGAAAACCATCTCATTTGTGATAGCATTAAAAAGAATAAAATGCATACAAGCACATTTAACCAAGGAGGTAGAAGATCTGTGTACTGAAAATTATAAACATTGATGAAAGAATTAAAGATGACAAAAATAAAAGGGATGATTTTCATGGAGTAGAAAAATTAATACTTAAAGTGTCCATACTACCCGAAGTAACATACGGATTTAATGCAATCTCTACAAAAAAGTTTGTTATTCTTCACAGAAATAGAAAAATAATCCTAAAATTCTTATGTAACCACAAATAGCCTGAAGAGGCAAAGCAATCTTGACCAAAAATAATAAAGCTGGGGGCATCACATTAGTGAATTTTAAAATATATTACAAAGCCATCATGATAAAAGCAGAATGATATTGTCATAAAAAACATAAAGAAAAATAGAACAGGTTAAAAAGCACAGAAATAACTCCACACGCATATGGTAAATTGACTTTCATCTAGGGTTCTGAGGGTGCACAACGGGAAATGGAAATTTTCTGGGACAGAACAACCTTATAAAAACTGGATGTTCACAGGAAAAATAAGGAAAATTGGACCCCTTTCTCACCCTTTATACAAGAATCAACTCAAAATGGGTTAAAGATTTAAACCTAAGACATAAAAGTGCAAAACTGCAAGACAAACATGGGTGGAACATGACATTGCTGTGGGCAGTGATTTCTTGGATATGACTCCTCCAACCCCAGACAACTCAAGAAAGCATAGACATCAAAAGAAACAACATTGTGAAGAGGCAGCCCAAAATTGAGCATAAATACAGTGCATATAGAGCTAATATCTAAAATATGCAAAGAACCCAAAATGCTCAATAACAAAAAAAGAGAACACTATTTAAAATGGGGAAAATGCTTCTATAGACACATCCTGAAGAATACATATGATGACAGACAAATGAAAAAATGCTCAACATCTCAAATTATTGAAAAGGCAATTTAAGGGTGGCACCTGTGGTTCAGTGAGTAGGGCACCGGCCCCATATACCAAGGGTGGCGGGTTCAAGCTGGCCCCTGCCGAACTGCAAAACAAAACAAACACACACACACAAAAAAAATAAGAAAAAAGAAAAGGCAATTTAAGACTACAATGGGATTTCACCCCACAGCCCACAACTGTTAGATTATTTATTATCATAAAATTTGAAAGGTAAGTGTTGATGAGGATGTGAAGAAAAGGGTGATATTCTAAATTAGTACAGCCATTTAGGAAATCGTTGTGAAACGTCTCTGAAAAATTAGAAATGTAATTACCATAGGATCCAGTAATTCCACTTCCAGGGATGTATCTAACAGAATTTAAGTCTGTATGGCACACACACGTCTGCACTTCCATATTATTATTCATCATAGCCAAGATATGGAAATAACCATTAAGCTACCAACAAAGGAGTGAAGTTTAAAAATGTGGCATATGTGCACAATGGAATACTCCTCTGCCTTTAAAAAGCATAAAAGTTTATCATTTGTGACAATGTGGGTAAACCTAGAGGACATTATGTTAAGCAGAAAAAGAAAAAAACTGGCACAGAGAGACAAGTACTGCATGGGTCTGTTTTACATGTAGAATCTTGACAATTCTAAATTCAGAGATGCAGAGAGTAGAATGGTGGCTGCCCAAGTCTGGAAGTGAAAAGAGTTCTAGACTGGAAAGGAAAGAGGAGATGCCGGTCAAAGGTTACCAAGTTTCAATGAGTCGGCAGGATGAGAGTCTGATGATCTATTGTACAGCACAGTGACTGCAGGTAATAGCAATGTGTACTTCAAAACGATGGATTTTAGGCTCAGCTTCTATAGTTCAGCAGCTAGGGCGCCAGCCACAGGAACTGGCAGGTTCAAATCCAGCCCCAGCCTGCCAAACAACAACTACAACCAAAAAAATAAAATAAAATAACCGGGCATTGTGGCGAGTGCCTGTACTCCTTGGGAGGCAGAAGCAAGAGACTTGCTTAAGCCCAAGACTTTGAGGTTGCTGTGAGCTGTGACAGCACAGCACTCTACCCAGGGCAACAACTTAAGACTCTGACTTCAAAAAAAAAAAAAAATGGATTTTTAAAATGGTCTCCACTACAAGGACATGATAAGTATTTAATGTGCTGGATATGTTGATTAGTCCGATTTGGTCATTCTCCAATGTCCACATAGATTAAAACATCACATTATACCTCCTAAATATACAATTATGATGGGACAGTGAGACTGAACACAAATGCTTGCTGCTAATTAATCAATGGGGAAAGATTGATGCTATTGACAGCTTGGTTATATACTAGTTCTATTAGTGAGAGAGCATAGGACCTATAATATTAACTCATCTTTCAGTCTGACATGCACTACTAAATAAGTCACATCGCTCATACTCAGAAATTCGGTTTAAGACATTGACCATATAAGTTTTCTTTTAAGCGTAGAACAGCTGGAGTATGTTCCTGATTAAATTTGTTTTTTGTTTTCTCCTCTCAAGAATCTACTTAGCCACAAAAGGCAGTGGCATAATGGTTGATAACTCTTCATATAAAATACATTTTCAGTATTAAAAAGTCTATTTATATGTCAATTATAAAACAATAGGCAGAAATTTCAGTGAAAATAGAATATATATTTATGTACAGTGGAATCATTTGTGTTAGAGCCATGTAAGGTTTGGGTTAAATTCAAAATGATATTATCTAATATACCAGATAATATTTCTTGGAAAAAATAAGAAAGCCAAAGATCAGTAAGAGAAGGCACACAATTTCCACTTCTTTTTGTACCACAGAAGGATGTGCCGTGGTTTGGAACTACCCTTTGACACTCAGTGGATTTGCTAGAATTTAACCTATTGTTCTACCTCTTTAGAGAAGAGAAAAATTATTCCGCAGGATTTTCCTAGACTAAAGACGCCTCCCTTTGGAGTGCTTTTCTGGGAATTGCAGCTTCTTTGCACATTTCTTGTCTGGAAGAATGGATAGCCTCCAGGGCCTGTGGGAGGGAGTCCTTGCTCCATCCTGCGGGATGAACTGACAGCAGCTCACTCTGGTAAAGGTGAGTGGGGCATAGTGGCTGCAGCGGTTTTTATAAATGGAAGCACAAAGCAGACTAGAAGTTTCCGTCCTTGTTAGCGTCACTCCAGCACTATCAAATCACCCAGCAACCAGCTTCATGTAGAATGGCAAGATCTAGGCTTCCTAGAAACTTCCTAGAAACTTCTACCAGACTCAGGTGGTTGATGTTCCCTCCTCAGATGTCTAAATGCCTCATCCAAGGGCTTTCTTCTCTGAAATCCTGACTTACCTGAAGAGAACTTACTCACTGAAGTTCAATCTACCCAATACTATACCTAAAATATATTGAGAAGACAGAAACTATGTGTGTGTCTGTGTATGAATGTGTGTGTATAAGTTGCACATGGGGTAATAGTGAGCTACATCTTTAACTTCCAAAGTAAAAAAAAACAAAAATGAAATGTAAATCAGAGATGAACTCCACAAATAGCAATAGAAACATATCTAGAAATTAATAAAAAGGCATCAGATAAAAGAGTAGAAATGAAATGCTTTTTAAAAAATATAAAGGGAAAGGAAGCAGTGGACATATTTAAAAATACATAAATACAATTCTTACTGAATTATTTAATAGTTTAAAGTAAATTCATGTTACAATTTGTGTAAAAAAACTACACTATTAATTCAGGAAATTAATTCTACACAATGAAATACAATTACCTCAAACAACAGGCAACCTAATATTATAACCCTAAATTTATTTCCATTACATCACTAAGATCAAGATACAACAGCTTTAACTAATACAGTAGAATTTCCATATCGGACCACCTCCTTACATTAACTGGCTCCTTAAGTTGACCTAATTTTCATAGATCACATGTACTTAGTGGAAGTTCCTTATGTTGACCACCTCCACATGTTGACCACTTTATTACAGTCCCTTAGATGGTCAACTTACAGAAGTCCTACTGTGCTTTCAGCATTATTTTGGAGAACTTAGGTAATATTGTAAGATAAAAAAATTTGAAAGTAGGTAGACTGTGAAAAAGAAGATAAAAAACAGATTACCTATTACAATAATGAACTGACAGTCAACAAAACAGCACTCACAATACAATTACATTTGCTTGTGTATACACATGTGTCTTAGCAAGAGCTGCTCTTCTCTCTCTATTTTGTATGAATGACACATATTTTGGGAACCATTCATATTGAGTTTAATCATAACTTAATACATCTTAAAGAAAAAATATGATTTGACATTAACATGAAAGTTATTTCATGCACAAAGATGCTTGGAAACAGTAGAACATTTGATTTGGTAAAATATGTATTTGTTGTTTAAGAAACATCTACAATTTCATGTTTGCCTCAGGAAAAAAAAACACGATGTTCTGTGGGGTCTGAGAAAAGATGTAATTCAGAAATGCCAGACACTGTGTTATATTTTTTCATTTGTATATGAGAAAAACATTATCTCTTACAAGCCATGTGGTACAACAATAACAAGAGAAATTTCCAACTCCATTGAATAAATGAAAAGAAATTCTGAGCACTGAGAGACTTGTTTAACCAATTTATGATTTGTACATGACTCTCATCAAGGAAGAAAGTTTATGTTGTTAGAAACTGCCTGTTTATTGTGAACAGACACTACTTAACCACCAGCAATACATGATCCAAATGAGGAAATCAACACAACTACAGTCAGTCAAAAGAGAAATTCTGATAAAACCCCAGTGTATTTCAGCATCCCTAGAAAATGTACCTGCAGTACTACGGGTGTTAAATAAGTCATGATCATCAGCACGGCTTACAAACAGCATTGCTTCATTGAATCTGTGCTGCCATGTTTGATAATCTTACACTGCAGCAGCAGCAGGACATATACTAAGATTTTGTTACGAGGGGAAAAGTTTGTATAAATATTGAGAAGGACAGGTAGAGCAGAGAAACATAATCAGGAGTGAGCATACAGAAGATTATCAGAACTATATGTATTAATAATTTAATTTATATTCAAATATTTCCCACAGTGAAAACTTCAGATAAACATAATTCCAATGTTGACATCTGTCCATTATTTCAGGATAAAAAAACTTTATCAATGGATAATCTTATAAAGCAGAAAACAAACCCATTGTCAAACTCACACTGGGAATCCTAGAGCCACCCTCTTTTCAAAGCTGGGAGGAGGGCAAGTAGGTACTTTTCATGAACACAAATACAGAAATTTTCACCATATAGTAACAAATCAAATTCATCCTACATGAGAGTATGTTGTGTATTGTCAAAATTGGGTTTGCCCCCAAATTAAGTTCCATATTAACAGTTTTAACTTAATATATATTTCATCTAACTGAGAGAATAAAGGAAAGAACTTAATCTCATCTGGTGTGCAGAAATCTTGTGACAAAATGTCACATTCATGTATTATTTTTTGAAAAGCTTCCAATAAAGTAGGAATAGAAGAATACACATTCGATTTCCCAAAGAACATTTACAAAACTGCCACAGCTAACAGTGTGTCTAATAATACAATGTTGAACACTTTCCCTATAATATAAAAAAAAAAATGCTGGGGTGCTTATCTTTACATGTTCTAATTATTTACCAGAAATAACTCATGAAAAAATACGTAAGATGCCTAGAGTGTGAAGAAATTATGGATGACATGAGTGTTTACATAGAAAATTCTACACATATACAGAAATTCTGCACCAAATACATGAATTTACCAAACTATTAGGTTATAAGTACAATATACAAAAAAATTGCATTTTATATACTAGCCACAAACATTTGAAAATGAAATAATAAAAATTCCATGTATACTATATAGCTAAAATTTCTTGCTAAAATTTAATACACTGTAAGCATGATTTTTATACTGCAAACTACAAATATTATTTTATAAAATTAAAGACTACATCAGTAAATGGAGAGATAATGAAAAGTAAATATCACCTCACACTTCTTGAACAGCTATGTGAAATTATAACATCCATTCGTTTGACATGGGAACAGGAGTGTAAAGTGATACAACTGAGTTATTCATATAAAGCCATATACCACACACCCCTACAGTATAATCCAGCAATCCCACTCCAAAGCATTTGTTAAGGGTTGAATTGTATCCCTCAAAAAAAGAAAAGAAATATATATATATATATATATATATATTTCCTCACCCAAATCTCAGAATGTTACTTTACTTGGAAAGATGGTATTGCAGATGTAATTAGTTAAGCCAAGATAAGGTCACACTGAAGGAAGGTAGACCCCTAACACAATATGACTGGTGTCCTTGTGAGATAAAGACACACAAGGGGAAATACCTTGGGATGATGAAGGTGGAGACTGGAGCTGTAAAGCTAGGAGCCAAAGAGTGCCAGCAATTGCCAGCAAACTACAGGAAACTTCGCAGAGTTGAGCAGGGATTCTTATACAGGTTTCAAAGTCCACGTCCCTGCTCACTGAACCTTGATTTTAGACTTTTCGGCTCTAGAACTATGAAACAATAAATCCCTGTTGTTTTAAGCCACCCCATGTGTGGTATTTAGCTACATTAGCCTAGAAAGTTAATAAAATGTTTAACTAACTAATTAAGTAACGAAATTAAGAAACGAAAAACTTACTTATAAATAAATAAATAAAATATCAACAGATTTGAGGAAAAACATATAACAGCTTTATTTATTATAGCCTACAGAGAATAAACACAAGTAACAAACAATAGAATGAGAAACACATTATAATAATCTTACAATGGAATACTACTCATTAATAAGAAATAATGCTGTATAGTTACACTAATCAACATTGGTTAATCTTATAAATATCAAAGAGGAAAAAGAAGCCATAAAAACAAAAGTTTCCTCCCCTTTTTCTTCTGCATCTCACTTTCTGCTCTAGAATGGCCTGTTCTGTTTTTGGAAATAGCTAAGCAGACTCTACCTCAAACTCTCTCTGGATGCAATACTTGCTTTCAAGTAATCATTTGGTTTTTCTCATTTACAACTTTCAGGTGTTGACTAAAATGTTTAATTATCAAGAAATCTTGCTTCATTACACTGTTTAAAAGAATAATGCTCATCACCTCATCACTCTTTGTCATTTATTTTTCTGCCCATTTCATAGTAATATTTAATATTTATCTGAATGATTGAACAAATGAACAAGCTCGGTTGTGATTCATGTCAAGAGATAAGAGGAAACATGTTTAGCCTTTATAGTCATTCACTTGTTGTAAAGTCATCAGCATTTGTAACCTTGCTATTAGATTTAGAAAGCACAAGTAATCAAATGAAAATGACGCCATTTACTTTATGTTTTATTGTTTTTTAAAAAAAAACAAAAGAGGCACCTTCTTGCCTGGGATACATATCTCAGCTCAGCAGAAACAAAACAGAACAAAAACATCGCCTAACATGAAAATTAAGTGTAATTGAAATTTATCAAATGGAGGCCTGAAGAAAAGTATATTTGATGCCCAACACTACACAGAAAACAAATAATTTTTCTTTCAAATCACAAACAAGAACAAGCAGGAGTAGACATACTGATTGTTATCATAGAAACTGATTATTTTGATGATAGTAAGCTGCTAATTAGCAACTTTATAAAGGAAAATAGTTTTGAATTTAATACTTAGTAAACATCTAACAAGCTAAGACTTCTCATATTATGATTTTATACTCACATAAAAAGCATTGCCTTGAATGACCTTATATATCTTACAATTTTTTTAATTTTTTAAAATATTTTTTATGTTTTTATTATATCATAGCTGTGTACATTAATGCAATTATGGGGTACAATGTGTTGGTTTTATATACAATTTGAAATACTTTCATTAAACTGGTTAACATAGCCTTCACCACATTTTTTTAGTTATTGTGTTAAGATATTTATATTATACCCTTAGTAGATTTAACATGAACCCTTGTAAAATACAGTCTAGGTGTGGTCCCACCAACTACTCTCCCTCCACCCTTTCTCTCCCCACCTTCTGCTCTTTCCCCTTCTTCTTGGGCTATAGTTGGGTTATAGCTTACATATGGAAGTGTGGGTGCTTATAAATTAATTTCATATTAGGGCTGAGTACATTGGATATTTTTCCTTCCATTCTTCTTTTTTTTTTTAAAATCATAGCTGTGTACATTAGTGCAATTGGGGTACAGAGTATGGGCTTCATATACAATCTGAAATATTTTCATCCAACTGTTCGACATAACCTTCATGAGATTTTCTTGTTTATTATGTGAAAACATTTGTGTTCTGCATTTAGTAGATTTCACCTGTCCCTTCTAAGATGCACCATAAGTGTGATCCCACCATTTACCCTCTCTCCACCTACCCTCCCCCTCCCCCTTCCCTCCCTTACCCATTTCCCCATATTCTTGTACTATAATTGGGTTATAGCCTACATATGAAAGCTATAAATTAGCTTCATAGTAGGGCTGTACACATTGGATACTTTTTCTTCCATTCTTGAGATACTTTGCTAAGAAGAATGTGTTCCAGCTCCATTCATGTAAATATGAAAGAGGTAAAGTCATCATCTTTCTTTAAGGCTGCATAATATTCCATGGTATACATGTACCATAATTTATTAATCCATTTCCACTCTTGAGATACTTTGCTAAGAAGAATATATTCCAGCTCCATCCATGTAAACATGAAAGAGGTAAAGTCTCCATCTTTCTTTAAGGCTGCATAATATTCCATTGTATACATGTACCACAATTAAGAAATAGAAAGTTTTGATGAATGCCAGGTAAGAGTTTTTTTAAATCTTAGAACTGATTGTATACATAATTGTATATGAGATGATTTTCTACACTAATTTTGTGTTCAACTATAATAATTGCCTTATCATTCTTATTACTTTTTTGGTTGATTCTTTGAGAGTTTCCAAGTATATATGATCATATCATCTATAAATAGTAATAATTTTGCCACATATTTTTGGTTTGATTGATTTTTTTTTTCTTGGCTAATTGTGATAACCAATACTTTCAAGACAATGTTACGTTACAAAGAAAATAGTGGACATCCTTGCTGTGTTTTTTTCAGAGTGCTTCTAATGTTTCTCCATTGGGGCATTATTGTAATTTTTGGATTAAGACAGATATATTTGATCATGTTTAGGAATTTTCTTTGTTGTTGTTTTTGTTGTTGTTGTTTTGAACAAGAAAGGTCGTTGAATTTTGTTAAATTCAGTTTCATTATCTATGGAGATACTGATATAATTTTTCATCTTATATCTCTTGATATTAGGGGATTATGTTAAATACTGAATCATTCTTGAATTCCAGGAAAATTTCTGCTTTCTATGTTGTAATTATTTCATAAAAACATCTAAAAGTTTTATTTTTTAATTACCTGGAACAGTCCTGCCATGATTTGTCCTTTACAGGCTTGGTAGAATTCCCTTAGAAAACTTTTGGGCTTCGTGCTTTGTGTAGAAGGTAGCTTATGACTACTTTAAAAATACAATAGTAGTTTATTTTTTAGGTTTTCATTTCTTGTAAGGTTAGTTTTGTTAAAAATTGTATATATATATAGGGGTTCTGGAAGATGGCGGCGGCGACGGTTCCGTAGTTCATCACTCTCCAGTCAGCAGGTGAGAGGGAGGGAGTACTGGACCTTTCGCAGAGTGAATTGTCGGAGTGGATGAGCACTTGGCAATGCACAGCGATTTGG
>CAUYRH010031505.1:0-10829 GCA_963574655.1 Perodicticus potto
TGTACACCTGACCTGGCGGGTTCGAATCCAGCCCCGGCCCGCCAAACAATGACGACTGCAAAAAAAAAATGGCCGGGCATTGTGGCGGGCACCTGTAGTCCCAGCTACTTGGGAGGTGGAGGCAAGAGACTTGCTTGAGCCCAGGAATTGGAGGTTGCTGTGAGCTGTGATATCACAGCACTCTATCTAGGGTGACGGCTTGAGGCTTGGTCTCAAAAAAAAAAAAAATACCTAAGTGATCAATTGACATGTTAACAGTGCCTAATATTATTCATCAGGAGAAAACAAAGGTAAGCCACAATGAGATAGACTCTACTTCTTATCCATCACAATACCTAAAATTAAAAAAGTATCAATATAATAACAAAGGCTAGAATAATAGCAAAGTAACTGAAACCCTAACACACACAAAAACACACACACACAGGTATATGTATGTGTACATACATGTCAGATAACTTCTTGTGTGGTGTGAGTTGGTAGATCAGAGTTCAGTTTTCTGTCCATATATTTATCCAGTTGATCCAACATTATGTTTTGGAAAAAAAAATTCTTTTGTTAAAAATTGATTTTAATTTCATACAGGTATACATATATATACATATATTTATATATACACATAGAGAGTTATAAATCAAAAATTTCACTCCCAAGCATTTATTATACAAGAAAAATTAAAGTATTTGTCCATAAAATGACTTTTGTAAGGATTTTCATTTTTAGAAAATGAGCCAAATGTCTACCAGCAGAAGAAAGGATAAACAAATTATGGTATACGAATACAATGAAATACTATTTAGCAATAAAAAGGAACGAATTACTAGTACATACAGCTGCCTACTTGATTCTCACTGAAATTAAGCTGAATGAAAGAAGCCTGCCACAAAAGGCTAAAACTAACAATGATGAAACTAACAATGCTGAAAAAATATTTAAAAAAGGAGTTACCTGGGTTGGTGGGGAGTGCACTGACTGAGGAGCAGCAGGAAACGGGGTGAAACCAATGTTCCTCCTCTTGACTGGGACAATTGTCACACAGGTGTATTTATTTATTAAAACTCATCACATTAAAGAAGCACTTACGGTTTATGCTTAGAAGTTTCACATCAATTAAAAACTTAATAAAAATGAGGAAAAAATAAAAGTAGGGGGAATGTGAGAGGGAAAAAGGACTTGAAGACAGTGGTTTAGAATGTGACTGGCTTGGGAATCACAGTCTCTGCTGAGGCGATTAGCATTGCTGCGACAGATCTTTCAGTCTGACTCAGACTGTGACATAGGAATCACCCATTTACTTGTTCATTCATTCCTGTGCCAATTTATTGAGCAAACATATGTCTCACAGTTGACTCAATCTGTGGATATACAGAAAAATAAGTGTCCTAATTTCAAGGGGCTCATTTCTTTCAAAGGCCATTTCAGAAAGGCGCTCTGTGACCTCCTGTCCACACGAGAGTGTGCACATGTGCAAACATACACACACACACACACACACACACACAGATATTGTACAAAGTTACTTTTACAGTAATTTAACTTGAAGAAACAATCAAATGTAGAGATCCCATAAAGTACTACATAGCCTATATGTGTACAACCACATTTTTTTCTCTAATGTTTCGGTATTATGGAACAAACACAAAGTGTTCTTCTTTTGTTTGTTAAGTGGGTATCAAGGATAAAGAAAAGGAAGCTATTTTGGTAAATCAACTCAGGGTATTTGCTGAGCAAAACTTGTTTAAATGTATACATACTTACATGTAAAGTGATTGGTCAGATGTGCTTTATGACTATAAATATGTAAAAATTTATATAGACATTATATTTAAATACTCCATCTCAATGCTATAAAGCAAACTATTTAATAAAAATAAGCTAACGCTTTGAACCAAATCTTTCTCCATAAGGAAAAATGCCTGCACTACCACGTTAGCCTTAACTATTTTGCCATATAGACTATATCATCATTGTAACATGATTATATTTTTAATGTTTAAATTAAAAACTAAAAAATACTTATACTCCATATAAGATATCTGGATTATGCTAGGTAATTAATTAAAAATACAGTATATTGGAATAATTTTTTAATCCACATTTTTCTTTAAATGAAACTATTTTCCAACATTTAACTTATATTACTTACAAAGGCATAAAAGCAACAGAATATAAACTTTATGTTTTTAAGTCCCTATTTATGAAGTGAAGATTCCCTAGAGCCAAAATGACATCTTGAATGACTTTAAATTTGGGGGTGAAGTATTAGATGCTACTTAAAAATCAATTAGTTACAGAACATTTAATAAGCTATGTATGTTTTTTCAGTAAAATTATTTTGACTACATCAATTTTACATAACTGTTTTACCAGCTGTGTGTTTCATATTATAAAACATTTTTAAAACTACAAAGTTTTTGCAAAGTAAGATAACTATAACTTTTTCTAAAAGATATGGCTTTGGTAAAGAGAAGTCAACTAAAGTTACTTATTTTATATAATTATTTATGCATACCAGAAATTATGCTGGTAAGATCATTCTATTTTAATAGTCTGTTAGTGTCATACAAAGGATATAGGTGAATGACAATTTGTGAGCCAGAATCTTCAAAACAAACAGCAAAAAGAAATGCCTTCTTGAAACTGGTGGTTGACCGTAGCGAGACATTCATATTTGTAAGTTTTCGTTGAGGCAGACAGAAATTACGTCTGTACAAAGAGCAGCAAGATTACATGTAAACAGATGCTTGGGAGTTGAAAACATTAAAATTCCTAAATGAAGAATGATGTTATCAATGCTAATAACTAAGAAAATCCCCTCCACATGTTTTTCTGTTTCAAGTAAGGATGAACTCAAAAAATAGTTTGAAATAGTTTTCACACTATTTTTCCTTCAATATTACATTCACAAGTATGTTTTTCTTTTACCATGTAGAAATAATCTGAGATGTTTTGCATCATCATTGATTTAGAGATGAATTAAGCCTAATTGCCGTGTAAGATCCTTTACCTAAGATATATTCGTAAGTTTGTAATATTACGTATAATTTTAATAGGCCAGAGGAAAGGTGGTAGAAGGGGAGGGTTCTTCTGCAATTAATAAAAATGTTTAGATATTAACTATAGTGATGTGTTATATTAATAAAAAGAGCACTGGATTGAGGAATCAGAAGACTAAGGTTCTGATTCCTCCATTTCCTGTATGATTTTTTTTTTTTTTTTGAGACAGAGTCTCACTATGTCGCCCTGGGTAGAGTGTCCTGGTGTCACAGCTCACAGCAACCTCACATTCTTGGGCATAAGTGACTCTCTTGCCTCAGCCTCCCAAGTAGCTGAGACTACAGGCGCCTGCCATAACACCCGGCTATTTTTTGTTGTGGTTGCCATTGTTGTTTTAGCTGGCTGGTGCTGGGTTCAAACCCACCAGCCTCACGGTATGTGGCCAACGCCCTACCCAGTGAGCTAAGAGGACCGCTGATTTCCTGTATGATTTTAAACAAAAGAAAAATCACAGCAGTGGATAAAAAGTTTTATCTAACCCAGCATTCTATGATTCCTGGGCAACAGCATATACAGATTCTTCAAAGACCTCTAAATTTAGTCTCACTTGGTTCCCAGGCCGCAGCGCTCACCACATCATACCTTATGGCCATCTGGAAATAAAAACTGACGGAGTACAGGGCAACTCTCTGGCTACCAAGTCACACCTCTCTAAGCTTTACAGAAAAACAAAGTGAATTAATAACAAATACGCTGTACTTCATTCACATGTCGATTTATTCAATAAGTATTCACTGATTCCTTTCTTAGGCACAGTGCTGGACACTGGGCTCCGTCTAAGATAGACATTGAATATAGGCCTGGTCCTGTCCACATGGAATATACATACACCTCCTTCATTTTTGTGTTTCAATCCCTTCCTCTCTACATAATAACCATATCAATCATTTGAATATATTAAGTACTTACTGAGTTTTAAGGTGCTGTATGAAGTGTTTTATATACATTACATACTGTAATTTTCAGAACATTCCTATGAAGAGCATACATTTATTTGGTAAACTAAAATCCCATGGGCAAAATATGTCCTGCCACATAGTGTTACAAATAAAATTTTATTGGAACCCCATCCTTTTGTTAGGAATTGTCGTGGCTGCCTCCTTGCTGCAGCGGAAGAGTTGAATATCAATGGCGGAGACCATATGGCCTACAAAGTAACAAATATTTATTTCTATTTGGTCCTTCACGAAAATGTTTGCTGAGCCCTGTTCTAGACGGACTCAGAAAGAAAATACTAACACTCCTTCTGCTAACCAATGAACTCAATATTTCTGTTTCACTGTAATTGCATTCTGTAAATATTGAGTATATCTATAGTAAGGAGAAGTAAGTTAAAGTCACTCTTTTGTTATGTGTTTATTTTTGGATGCAAGAAATGGATAAACCAGTGAAATCATATGAATTCATTTCATATTAATGTTTAACAATTGGAATGGTTATAAATCCTTGACTGACGAATGCAAAACATTTTGCCCCTCAAAATGGCTATTTTAGGTAATGATATTAAAACCAACCAATCAGACACCAGTGGGGATTTCTTTTCTTTTTTTTGGCAGTTTTTGGCTGGGGCTGGGTTTGAACCCGCCACCTCTGGCATATGGCGCCAACGCCCTACTTCTTTGAGCCACAGGCACTGCCCACAGCAGGGATGTTTTTGATTTCAGTCCATGGCTCTCAGCATTTTTCCTCACTTTACTGCCCTACCAGTAAGAAGTAGACTTTTTCTTTAGCTTCTAGAGAAAAGGCATCATTCTAAATAGGAATAATGGGTGACACACTTTTTTAAAAATAATGAGCAGCTTATTGCCATTAAGACAAGAAAATTACCAGTTCAGACAATCATCACTTGGAACTCTAATTGCAGGCATTCTAAATTGTCTGTTTAGGAAAATTACCTTTAGGATATTTAAGGACTGCTTTGAGATATACAAATTACAGATTGACAAATTTTTTTCTAGGAAACTAATCAATTATAGATAAATACAGCTTGATCAACAGTTCAAAATAGCAAGTTGCAACATTAACTTTAAAGACAGTAAGTATGTCTTATTCTATTGCCTATACTTAACGTTTGTTTTAAAACAGCTCCAACATATGTCTCACAGAACTTAACTCAGTGCCTTACTCCAGAAATAACTGTCAAGTTTAATGAATGAAAGATTTAATGAATGAATTAAAGAAACAGTTAAATAACTGGTAGAGAACATTTATAGGGTTTAAAATTAGGTGCTTTATGAAAGGAATGTTTTAAAACTATCTTCTCTACTCTAAATTTTATTATTTAGTGTTGAATCTTCCTAACTAGCTTCCTAACAACCATTCCATCTCTGCCAGTCCCTGAGCTTGGCACTCTCCGCAGTGACCATAGCATACTGTTACTGTTTTACTATTTATTGAACTTGATGACAATTATTTATATTTTATCTCCCTTAATAGACTGTAGCCTATTAGGGCCAAAGTCTCTATTCCTAGTAATCAAGCACCATATCTAATATCTAGCTTTATGCCACATAGCATGCATTAAAATATCTGAATGAATTAATAAACTCATCTGGAATGAGGTGGCTTGCTATGGAGAGGTTGGGAGGATCAATATGATACTGTGTCTTGAAGATGAGGAGATGTTTGCCAAGCAAACGACAACAAATATAGTTTAGGCAAGAAGAAAATATGCAAAGAGGTAAAAATTGGGAATTGAAAATTGTTTGGGGTGTCGGTCATTCAATATACCTAAAGGTTCAACTCATGGGGAAATTGGGAACTTAAAAAGAGATTTGTAGAGCTGTGCTTGGTGGCTCATGCCTATAATCCTAGCACTCAGGGAGGCCAAGGCAGATGGATTGCTTGAGCTCAGGAGTTCAAGACCAGCCTATGCAAGATCGAGACCCCGTCTCTGCTAAAAACAGCCAGGCATTGTGACAGGCATCTATAGTCCCAGCCACTTGAGAGGCTGAGGCAAGAGAATCGCTTAAGTCCAAGAAAGAATTTCAGGTTGCTGTGACCTGTGACACACTCACTCAACCCAGGGCAACAGAGTGAGACTCTGCCTCAAAACAAAACAAGAAAAGATATTTGTAGTCAACACTATTGGTGCCCTGGCCAGATATCTTTTATTTTCCCAGTGTCCCACTGATGTTTGTTGAATTGAAACTCAAAAAGATAATGTTGAAGCCCTATAAAACTGACTTCATATGGAATTAAGTTCTTTGAATATGTGATCAAATTAAGATGAAAGTGTCAGGCAGGCCCTAATCCAATATGATAAATCTCCTTTTTAGAAGAAGGAAATTTGAACAAACATAAACCAGGATCATGTCATATGACAGTAGAGACACACAGGATGTCTGTGAGACAAACGAGGCGGATCTGACAGATCCTGTCATAGCTGTAAGCCAAGGAACACCAAGAGTTCCTGGCAGACCCCAGAACCTGGAACTGGCAATGAACAATCCCCCCTCCAATGGCTTCAGAGGAGCCTGGCCCTGTTGGCACCTTTACTTGGACTTTCAGCCTTCATAACTGTGAGACAGTAACGTGTTGCTGTTCAAAGCCACAATAACTTCACGGTACTTTGTTATGACAGCCCTAGAACCTCATACTTGGGTCATTACAAAAGTTTAGAGATTCACAAAAATTAAGAAATTTAAAATCCACGCAGATGGAAACAAATGAAGCCCTCCCAGCAACACTGACAGGCCCAGCATGAGGAAGCTCACACAGGTGAATCAGAAAGGACGTGGGCTCCTGGGTTTCCTGGAAGTGAAATAATGGACTGTAACAGTCCATTGCAAAACTTCATAGTGACCCACATATACACATCACCATTAGCTGTGACTAGGGCACAGCTGTAGTCTTTTCAGAAAAATTTTAACCCAAGGGACTCCGTGAAGTTGAATAACTCTGTGGTGCTGTGCATATGCAAGTTCCCTGTGGGATTTAATCTGAAAGCAAATATGCATATTTACTAAGCTTCTTCCTTCCACTCTCCTTTTTTCCTTACTACCTCAGATGTTTTTCCTTCAATAAAAACATACACAAAACTCCCCATCTTAGACTGTGCCTTCAGGGATTCCACACTGATACAATGCCTCTGAGGTTGAATCTGCAGCATGTTTAAGAAACTAAGATGATATTTCACAAAAAAAGTTCATGCTTTCAAGTTTGCCTGGAATAAGTGGTTTGTGCCTACTGTTCTGTCAATTTATTAATAGGCTCTTCTTTCATTCTCTAGAAAAAAAAAAAAAACCTTCTTGTATGTAAATCATATAATCACACCAGACGAAGCTATACAAATCAGTGAAGGTGCTCAAGCAGAGAAGTAATGTGATTTGATTTGTTCTAGAATAATGGATGGTTTCAAGGTAGGCGCAAGTCTAAGTTTCAAAAACCTAGTAAAGAGACTAGTGCAATAGTATAGACATGAAAGGGCAAAGCTGAAATAAAGTCAATGCACCAGACATAAAAGAAGGAAGGAAAATGATAGCTGGGCGTTGTGGCGGGTGCCTGTAGTCCCACCTACTTGGGAGGCTGAGGCAGGAGAATCACCTAAGCCCAAGAGCTGGAGGTTGCTATGAGATGTGACGTGACAGCACTCTACTGAGAGTGACCAAGTAAGACTCTGTCTCTTAAAAAAAAAAAAAAAAGAAGAAGAAGAAGGAAGGAATATGCGCCGTTGACAAAATTCAGTGACTGGTGGATGCCAGAACAGGGAACAGGAAGTTTATATTGATGCCCAATTTCTTTCTTTCTTTCTTTCTTTCTTTTTTTTTTTTTGAGACAGAGTCCCAAGCTGTTGCCCTGGGAAAGCTCCCAAGCAGCTGGGACCACAAGCACCCACCACAATACATGGCTATTTTCTTGTTGCAGTTGTTGTTGTTTAGCAGGCCCGGGCTGGGTTTGAACCTGCCAGCCTCGGTGTATATGTCCTGCACCCTACCCAATGAGCTATGGGCTATGGGCGCCACCCCCTAATTTCTTTTTAGACTGAGAGTTCAAGAGAAAGAATGATTTTTTGAGATAGCGAGAAAATAAACTATACTTGGTCAGGAGTTAGAGATTCCTGTTGGACATCCAGATCGGCATTCCAAGTAGCGTAAGCAACAGGTGTTAGAAAAGTATATACTGTATGTGTATTTGTGAGTAATTAGTGTGTAAGTAAAAATATGTGGAACTTTCCTTTGAAGAAGAGGAGAGCAGAGAGACATGTTAAAGTTCTGGTTCACTATCATTTAGCAGGTAGACTTGAAGAAGCCAAAAGTGAATGATGCCACCATTTCTCAGTGGACACAGGGCTTAGCACAGTCATATTTTTTCAGTTATCTGTCGCTATATAGCAAATCATCCTAAACTTAGTGGCTGCCTACCACATAAAAAATATGTTTATCCTCTCCCATGACTCTCCTAAATCCTATCACGTTGTCATTAGAGGCAGGCATGAGATCAAGAACCTTGTTACATAAACCAAGTCCGGATGTGGATAAGATTACCGGGATCAGTATCCCTTGATTTGAAAATCTGAAATAAAAAGAAAAGCTATCTGCCTACTATGTATCCAACATGCAATATTGCCATAAATACTACCATTCAAAAGGGGGAAATATGAATAAAACTCCTTAGTGCAGAACAATACTGAAATTAAGCAGACATGGGTTGCCAGAATTTTACTGTTACTGATAGGGTCTGATTCTGCTCCCTGCAAGTAGTTCTTCCTCCTTTTGGTTTTAATCTTTGAAGCATAATTATTTTTTAATAAGAAATGTACCGTATTTGCAGCTAACTGGTTTTCTCCATCTGTTTCTTATTTGGGGATCCGAGGGCCTATTTTTCCATTGGCACTATTTCGGTCCCTCTTACAGGGGAAACTGAGCCCTGATCTTTAGCATTGAGAGCCCTGGAGAGTCCGGGGAGTGCCCTGTGAGTTGTGTAGATCATAAACTGATCATAAACAGGCCTCCGAAGAAGAGTGTGTATGTGTGGCAATGCCAGGTCTGCTGGTTTTGGTAAAGGCTCTCTCGATTGCAAAGCTTTCTTGACTTTGGAGGCAGAGGTTGTGCTCAAGGTTTATGGTTTGGTAAAAACCAAGGTGGAAACACTTTATCTGACCTTCTCCACGTCCTCCCTAATCAGTGCTAATGTCAGAAAAGCAGCTTTTGTCTCCTTCTTCCTATTTTATAATAAATACGGACCAAGGTTTACTCAGGAGGCCTCCTCCCAGAGTTCCTCAGTTTCTTGTGTCAAGCCTCTTCATTCCTCGTGCCCAGATCACCTCGTCTGATGACCCCAAACCCCTTCATCTGGAAGTCCATGCTAGTATGATGCCTTCAGAACTGTGTGGGTCTTAGATATATCAGAGGATAACCTGCTCCATTAACCAAAAGGCTCCCCCATGAATTGCTTTGAGAGGTTTGTTCTTCCCCAGGCCTCCCCCACAACACTAACAGGATGTCCTCAGGTTTCTTTGACAAGTCCTTTCATCAGGAGCAGCGGTTCTCAACCTGAAGTCACGACCCACAGGGACTGTATTAAAGGGTCGTGACATTAGGAAGGTTGAGAACCACTGGTCTAGTAAAAAGAGTCCAGGAGACACAGCCTCAAATTATTCTGAAGTCTAAACAAGATTAAAAGCATATTTGTATCTTCGCCTTTTACACTCAAGCTTTGTGTTACTATTAACTCCCTGGATGTGACCCTCATCTTAGGGCCTTCCCTTATGTGGGGAACACTTAACTTGCTGGAAAAAACTGTCTGAGCCCTTTATAGTTTTTCTAAATTTTGCTTGAAATGTGAAAAATTTGTTCATTTTTATTCTCTCACATTTTATTTTTAGCAGCTAGGGAAAAAAAGGCCAAAAAGCATCCTCAATAATCTGCCCAGAAACCATCTTAGCTAATGAAGTTTGTTATGTGCATTTAGCCAATAGATTACAGCTTATCATTTAAAAAGTCATACATAATGATCAAGTAGGTTTCATCCCAGGGATGCAAGGATGGTTTAACATACGCAAGTCCATAAATGTTATCCACCATATTAACAGAAACAAAAGCAGAGATCATATGATCCTCTCAATAGATGCAGAAAAAGCATTCGATAAAATCCAGCATCCTTTTCTAATTAGAACACTGAAGAGTATAGGCATATGTGGCACATTTCTGAAACTGATCAAAGCTGTCTATGACAAACCCGCAGCTAATATTTTACTGAATGGAGTAAAACTGAAAACTTCTCCTCTTAGAACTGAAACTAGACAAGGTTCTCCTCTGTCACCATTACTATTCAACATAGTGCTGGAAGTGCTAGCCAATACAATTAGGCAAGACAAGGAAATAAAGGGCATCCAAATGGGAGCAGAGGAGGTCAAACTCTCCCTCTTTGCTGACGACATGATCTTATACTTAGAGAACCCAAAAGACTCAACCACAAGACTCCTGGAAGTCATCAGAAAATACAGTAATGTCTCAGGATATAAAATCAATGTCCACAAGTCAGTAGCCTTTGTATACAGCAATAACAATCAAGATGAGAGGCTAATTAAGGATACAACTCCCTTTACCATAGCTTCAAAGAAAATGAAATACTTAGGTATAAACCTAAAAAGGGAGGTGAAGGACCTCTATGAAGAAAATTGTGAAATCCTAAGAAAGGAAATAGCAGAGGATATTAACAAATGGAAGAACATACCATGCTCATGGCTGGGAAGAATCAACATTGTTAAAATGTCTATACTTCCCAAAGCAATCTACCTATTTAATGCCATCCCTATTAAGATACCAACA
>CAUYRH010031510.1:0-22856 GCA_963574655.1 Perodicticus potto
GTAATATTCCATGGTATACATGTACCACAGTTTATTAAGCCATTCGTGTGTCGATGGGCTCTTGGGCTTCTTCCATGACCTAGCGATTATGAATTGGGCTGCAATAAACATTCTGGTACAGATATCTTTGTTGTAATGTGCTTTTTGGTCTTCTGGGTATATACCAAGCAGAGGAATTATAGGGTCAAATGGCAAGTCTATTTTAAGATCTCTGAGTATTTTCCAAACATCTTTCCAAAATGGATGAACTAGTTTGCATTCCCACCAGCAATGTAGAAGTGTTCCCTTTTCTCCACATCCACGCCAGCATCTCTGATTTTGGGATTTCATCATTATTTTAATAAATGGTTGAGATGTGGACTGGAGAAGCAAGTAATGATTATCCATGGTGATATGAGACGCGCTGGAAGTCCTTGGCACCAAACAGGGTGAGTAATTTGGGGATTGTATTGATATTCTTGGACTCCCTTAGATACCTGTGCAGCCGGGATGTCTGCTTATAACTCAGCTCCCTCTGGCCCCAGACAGAAGTTCAAGTCTATAGATTTACAAAGTGCCACTGCCGAAGGCAGCCCATTTTGCCTTGAATTATGAGATGTGGGATAGGTTATGTGGGGCCAGGTCTCTAGAACAGATGAAGATACTATTAAAATAGGTGGGCAAAGTCTGTCCTCGATATGCTCAGTTATACAATTCGGGGGTGGATTTAAGAGGCACAATTTCCTTACATCCCTTGAGAACCCTGGGATGTACAGTATTGTTATTCCACATTATTCCTTATGTTGTTATGTCACTCATTATAATCATCATCATTATTTTCAATGATGTTACCAATCATCACACATTTTGCTCCATCATGAGAGAAAATGCATCTGCTTTGCTCACGACTGCAGACCTGGGGTCTCACAGAGTTAAAGTTTAAAAGATGTTTGTAAAGTCAATGTATCTTAATAGAGAGAAATATTAATCAAAAATGCACAAATGAATTCTAGTGGGTTATTTGTAATAAGTGATAAAGTTAAACAACTCGGGAACATAAAATATGAATTTTTTTAAAAGCAGATATTAAATATGTGCTTTAAAAATACAAATGGCAGAGGGAGATTGTGACAATGTTGTTTAATGGGCATAGAATTTCAGTTTTGTAAAATGAAATAGCTCTGGATATTGATTATTCAATGTGGTGAATGTACTTAAGATTACTGAGCTTAACAATAGTTATAGTAATAAGTTGTGTCTGGTTTTTTCATTACAATTCTTACAATACATTGTTATAATAAATATTTGCAAATTAAAGTTAAAATAAAGATCCAGGTAAATTAAAAACAAAACAAAAATATGTAGATGGTTCAGGAAAACATATGCAAGGCTGTAAGATGATTCCTTTACCTGCAGTGGTAGCAATTTCCTTTCCTCTGAATTTTCTGCTATATGTTTGCTTCTAGGACTTTCTTTGTCTGCTCTCAGATTCCTCACCAAAGAAATGGGAATCATGATTGTCACAACTTTGTTTAATATTCTTAGGAGTAAAGAACTTTGTCATCATAAGTACCATTGGTGGTGGTTATAGGGGAAAAAATTAGTCTGTTTTCATTATAAAAACTTCAGAAGACCATCTTTGTGTACCTACAGCTTTTTTGTACCTTGTTCCTAAGCTAAGTCAAGGTCACAGTTAAACAGGGTATGTTTCAGACTATTTTTTACACGTGGTGCCAAGTTCACTTTTTGCCTCTGGTGGACATCCTTAGGGGAGAATGGCATGCTGTGTAAGTATTTATTATTGCCTATCAACAGCCCTGAGGGCCTTCATACAGAAAAGATTGAAACCAAACAAATAAAAACAAGCACAACAGTACTGAGCAGGCATGATCCCTGGAGTTGGAAGCAAACCAGCTGCACCCGTGCGGACCCAGTTGGGTTTATGATCTAGTTCACATTCTTGCTAAAACTCACTTTTTTTCTTCTTTTTTCCTCCCCGAACAGAAAAGCTCTTCAAACCTGATTCTACTGTTTTTCTGACAAATGTATTCTGACAACCAAAGCAGCTGCCAGGAGATTTACGGGGCTTCATTTCTCATTTTGTCAGAAAACCTTGATGCTCTTTTTGTTTTTTCTTTCTTTCTTTCCCTGCCCTGCTGTTTTGCATGTTCACCTCTATACACCACACACATCAGGCTATACGTCTATAACTGTGTGTGTGTGTGTGTGTGTGTGTGTGTGTACGAGGCAAGAATCTGCCTCTGAAATGAGATTTTAGGGACTCTGGGGAGCATTCTGTCTGCCCAATACCAGGACCTGAAATGCTTTTATGCTTGCATGCTTCCCCTTGTATGGAGCCTAACCTTTAAGTAAATAATATTTATTTCAACTCCATTATTATCATGATCTAGGCTAGGTCTTGGATAAGAGCCATCAGGAAGGCTAGGAAGTAGAAACCTACAGGTAGCAATCTCCGAGGGTGCCAGCAGGAAACAATGCAATCAGTGCTTTGGAAGACTCTCAGAAAGGAAATAGGTACTGATGTGTAGACGACAGGTTAAGAGAAACAAGACCTGATGTGGAGACCTATGGCCCAGCCGCAGCAGGGAGCTGCTACCCTCTTCAGCTTGAAGGGGAAAGAAGAAGAAATAATGGTTTTGGAAACCAGAGTGAATTGAAAGTGTGGAGCCATGGTTGCCTGACAAGGGCTGTAAGTTGCCAAGGCATGTAAACCCTGGCAGAAAATTCAGCTCAGAGTAAGAAAGAACCAGAGGAAAAAACAAACCTACTACTCTGTCTGTGTGTGTGTAGATGTCTTGCCAGTGTCTATAATGCCTGTATCCTGTGTCAGTGTTTATAAAACTTAAGAACAAAACCAAAATCATCTGAAAGGTTGGTCTCAATACAGATTGCTGGGCCCCACGTCAAGAGTTTTTGATTTTCTAGCTGTAGGGCTGTGCTCCCAAATTTGCAGTCCTAACAAAAAAGTTCCTGGGTGAGGGTGATGTTGTTGCTTTGGGAACGCTACTCTGAGAACCTGTGGCAGGAAGAAAACCAGGAGGTGAATGCAATATGAAGTTGATAGGCTGCGTGTGTAGCGTCAGAAAGCAGGAGAAATTCCAAGAGTAACTGAGAAAGCTTAGTTCTTTAAATAAATGTTTTGGAATCTGAGGCAACATCTCAATTCCCAGTCTGAGACCAGAGATAAAAATCACGTGTGTCAAGAAGTCGGCCTCAAATGAAGGGCTCCAAGAGGTAGGTAAAAGGGAGAGGGGGCTTACACAGTGAGTTATAAGAAACAAGGTGGTTTTAGAAAGGATGGAGTCAAGTGTCTCACGATACTCAGTTGTGAGCTAATGTTTTTCTGTGGGACTTCTCCATTCCATGACCACAGAGCAAGATTGGATCCTGTGTCTGGTATGGGATGTTTAACTCTTCCATCTTGCAGTAAGCCTCACAAACTCAGAACAGCAATTAAGCCAACTGAAAAGAAATGACTTTAGTGACATACTTAACTAATTTTGCAGCAGGCTTAAATTAAGGTTAATCAAAATGTGGGTGGAGTACTGGCATTACTTAGGAGCGTGTTAGAATAGCAAAGGGTCAGGCCCCCACTCCGCAGGTACTGAATCACTATCTCCAGGGCTGAGACTCACAAATCTATAGCTTAGCAAGATTTCCAGATGATTCCATCAGAATACAGGTGATTCTGATGCACGTTGGTCAAAATTACTGGCCCTCAATTTGGCCATGTGGTAGTGTCACACAAAATGTTTTTAGAAACATTCTCTATGTTTCACCTCTGAAACACAAATTTAATTATAATGGGAGGCTCTCAAAGAAGGCTGCATTGCCTCTTATGTGGGGTCTTTTGGGACTCCATCCATCCAGAGATAGTTTATTTCTCTACCACTAAACTCTAGGCATTATCACATGAACTGTTTTGTTTAATACATTAGCAAACATGATGGACACAGAGACTTGAAAAGACTTAAGAGGGGTTTGATTTTTTTGACTATATTTGAAAACTCGAATCATATTGTTAGGATAATAAATCTAAATCAGGATATCAGAGAAGATATGTGAAGGAGAAATGAGATACTCTTGTTTGATAATCTGCCAACCACTAGGTACGTGAGTGAGGCCATATTATGTCATTCAGTTAGATGACTATATGCTGACCCCAGGTGAGAACAGCAGAACCACCTGGCTAAGCCCAGCTCAAATTGCACATAAAATAGTTATTATTTCAAGACAGTATGTCATGAGATGGGATGTAACACAGCAAAAGAGAAGTGGTACAGGGTGTGACCTGGGCATCCACATGTTTAAAGCTCTCCAGGGGATTTTAATGTGTAACAAAGTTGCAGTAGCACCACTGAATCACCTGTTCTTACACTTGGCTGCCTGTTGGACGAATCTGGAAAGGTTTTAATAATATTGATGGCTGGGCTCCAACTTCAAAGTTTCTGATATTTTTGATAGGGTTATAGCCTAGTCATTAGAAAATTTTCAAACTTTCCAGATGAATCTACCATGTAATAAGATATTATTGTTGGTATGGAAATGTATGATAATTTGCACAACCATCTAGTTGTATAGGCACCGTGGAGGTGAAGTATAGTGTAAGAATAAAAAAAAGTTTAAGCTCTCTTAGATCATGGGCTAACTTTATACATACACTTATAGCCCTTTCCCACTAATATACACAGGTTCTGATCCTCTTAGGATAAGTGATACCTAATATGAGTATGTTTGAGGCTTCAAATCAACTTGCTATCAACCTCAAGAGCCTGAATCCTGGCTCAGCACCCGTAGCTCAGTGGTTGGGGTGCCAGCCACATACACTGGGGCTGGTGGGTTTGAATCCAGCCTGGGCCTGCTAAACAACGACAACTATAATAATAATAAAAAAAATAGCCAGGCATTGTGGTGGGCACCTGTAGTCCCAGCTACTTGGGAAGCTAAGGCAAGAGATTTGCTTAAGCCCAAGAGTTTGAGGTTGCTGTGAGCTGTGACGCCACAGCACTCTACTGAGGGTGACGTAGTGAGACTCTGTCTCAAAAACAAACAAACAACAAAAAAAGAGCCTGTATCATCTGTATCTGTAGTCATCATCATGTCAATAATAAATTTCCCACTGTTTAATGCTTATAGACTCACTGTGTACTGACTGCCTAGAATTGTTTTTAAAATGCTTTAGTTGAATATTGAGAACTTTCACGTACAAATCAGGATATCCAGGTGCTTTTGACAAAAAGTACAAAAGTATGGCAACATTGACCATCTCTCTCAAAAGGCAATAGATTGAGTAAAGCAGAATAGCAGATAGCTCTATCCTTTAGGTAAACTTCGGTGGTTTTCAGTTATGAGAGGTCCCACCTCTCCCTGGCCTCAGGCCATTTACCCTGCTCACAGCCCCCTACTGACACTGCTTCTTCCTTCAGCTTGTTGGCTAGGAATCCCTGCAAATAGAGGGAATTTTGCATCACATTGTCATCCTTTCCTTGACTTTCTATTAGATCACATTTTGCAGTTTAAAAACTTTCCTTATGTGGTCATCTGCTAGTTTTATATGGGCAAAATCTTCCTTCTCCAATTAGATGGAAAACTTCTTGAACCCAGAAGCAATGTAAACTTCAGCATCCCTGAAAGAAACCAACACAGTTTCAGACAGAGGAATGCTTAATAAGTATTCATGGCAATACAGTTCCACAGCTTAGAAGAGAGTGGTCATTAGTAACTTCAGCCAATTACACATCCCCTTAATGATAATTACTATTCAACATTGAACCAAATGATTCTGGAGCTTCACAAAATTACCATTTTACAACAGACCAAATTTGGGAAATAAAAATCATTTCTAAAGGAGAAAGAAAAATGATTCACGAACACCAGTGTTTCCCGAGGGTTGTTCACATCATATATGCAGAGTGTTAAATTCCACTAAGGCATTTCCAGGTACTAACTTAATTAATCTGGTTCTGCATCCTTTATCACTATTTCCAAATCATATGTCTTAATATATGTTTCCCCTGCACTTCAGGTCAACTAATAAAGAAAATTCATTAGATCGCCATCGGTATGCTACTACTGTACCTCTGCAAGCAAATTTTAATAATCAAAAATTTGCTGATGTAGGGATATGATAAATTGCTTTGCTACAGGGTAATAGAAACCTTAACTAGCATGATGAACACTTCTGCTTCACAAGGAAAACTGAAACAGCACAAATGCTTTAAATATGTGCTTTCTGATAAATGAGGACCCTCCTAAGCAAGTCCTCTAGAGGAGACACAATATGACTTTCATGTTAAAGGGAAATGTCTCTATAGGAAAAAAAGAGCTTCAAGAAAAGACCTTTTGAGAAAGAAAATAGATCCAGAAAAGTCTTTAATATCACCAGCGTATTTTTGTGGAGACATCTTTGGGACAATATCTTTTTTTAAGTCATTCCCCATTATATAATTATCAAATTTAAGAATAATTGCTTTCCAAAATTCTTTCTGAATACTAATTTTCATTGCTGCTAGTGAAGAAAGGTCTTTAACAACTGAAATCCCTGGGGTTTAAAAGTCATTAACAGACAGAATACTTATTTGCTAAGCCTTCCGTATACGTCAGTATTAAAATATGACAAGAAATACCAGTTGAAGGGTCATGGTGCTTGTCTCTGTGTACGATCTATATGACAGCAATATCGTAAAATCTCACAACAAGGCAGCAGCAAATTCAGCCCCCAGAGAGGTGTTTTGCTCCTCATCCCTGGCAGGTGGACGAGGCAGGTGCCCCCCATATTCTCTTGGGGGCATTCCATTTTGTATAGTGTAATTAATTTACATTTTTATCTTTATTAATGCATCCCCAATTTGATTTTCCTTTGTTGCTCTCCTACCTTCTTAAACTGTATTCTTACTTCATTTGTTTTATTTTTTTTCTCTTGTCTAGGTTTGCTCCTAATATTATAAATGTTTTTCTTGATGCCACGATGGCCTCACTCTCCAAGGTTTGATTTGTGCTCTTAATACCTTACTTTGCTAAATCGTTTGCACCTTCATTTGAACATGTATTTGTATGCCTATACCTATCTCCTAACAAGACTTATTTAGAAGTGTGTGCTTGTTACAATCTCTCAAGGCCTGATGTTTGGCTCTTCTTTAACTCTTAATAGCCTATTATTTAATCCACATAATTTCTGTTTAGGAAAGCATATTGAAATTTTTACTTTTGACTTACTATAACATCACTTTTTTGTTAATAGTTCATGTTTTTAAAATTGTGTGCTATTTATTTACTTTTTAGAGGCAAAACAACCTATTAGTTGTATAAAGCTTATTAACCCATTAGTCATATTCACTTCCCTTATTCATTTATGTTGTCAACTTGATATGTCAGTTTCTAAAGGTAAATAACTTTCATGATGAAATTGGTATATTCTTTTATTTCAAGTAGTTTTGCATGTGGTGTTTGAATTTTATGTGTTGATTAAGATACCACATTTTAAAAGGGAAATAAAAGATTACAATTTTAAAAATATACATAGGAGGGCAAAATATAAGTGAAAATAATTCCCAAAAACCCTGTTTTATATGAAACAGTGCAAGTGCCTGGAGTATTAGAAATGTTTAATCTGTTGTAGACACAACTTGGTGAGGAGTGAGATAGGGCAGTCAGTGAGAAGGAGACCATCCAAATTCAAGTATATGAAGGCTTTCACAGGACGGTGATGAGCTGGGAGCCAGCTAAGACCTAGAACCATGTTTGCTACAGAGAAATTTTTTAATAATATCAAATAACTGTTTTTTTTTAAACTTACATTCAAATTTTGATCTTCATCTTTGTTTCTTTTAACCAATAAAATAAACAATAGCATGGCCTGGTGCAGTGGCTGATGTCTATAATCCTAGTGCTCTGGGATGATGAGAGTAGATGCTTGAGCTCAAGAGTTTGAGACCAGCTGGAGCAAGCGTGAGACCCCACTGCCTCCACTAAAAGCAGACAAAAACAGCTGGGTGTAAGAGGCTGAGGCAAGAGGATCACTTGAGACCAAGAGTTCAAGGTTGCTGTGAGCCATGAAGCCACAGCACTCTACTCAGGGTGACACGGTGAGACCCTGTCTCAAAAAAAAAAAGGGGGGGCCGCACCTGTGGCTCAGCGAGTAGGGCGCCAGCCCCATACACCAAGGGTAGTGGGTTCAAACCCGGCCCTGGCCGAACTGCAAACAAAATAATAGCCAGGCATTGTGTGGTGGGTGCCTGTAGTCCCAGCTACTCAGGAGGCTGAGGCAAGAGAATTATCTAAGCCCAGGAGTTGGAGGTTGCTGTGAGCTGTGTGACGCCACGGCACTCTACCGAGGGCGATGAAGTGAGACTCTCTTTCTACCAAAAAAAAAAAAAAAAAAAAATAGGGCAGCACCTGTGGCTCAAAGGGGTAGGGCGCTGGCCCCATATGCTGGAGGTGGCGGGTTCAGGCCCAGCCCCAGCCAAAAAACTGCAAAAAAAAAAAAAAGAAAAGAAAAGAAAGCATTAGCATGGCACAGTGAAAAAAGCAGCGAGCCTTGGCTTTGAATGCAACTCCCTTATGCTACGTTGCTTACATACGTCTTTTGAATGTCAGATCATTAAAATGGAAATAATAACACCTTTTTTACAAGGTTGTTAAGAAGATCCATGAGATGATTTATGTAAAGAATCTAGTGAAGTGAAAGTATCTGGCACACAGTAGATATTCAATAAAGGCATCACTATTGTTTTTACAGTAGAACTAAGGATACTGATATAATTTTGTTATTTTTCATGAAGCTTCTTAAGGATAATTAGCATTCAAATCTTGCTGCATAGTTTATTAGTTATCTTCTGCTGCATGATGATGTTACCACAAATTTAGTGGCTAAAATCAACGCTCATTTATCATTTCCCAGTTTCTGTAGCACACCCTAAGTCCTCTGCTTCAGGATAACTCATGGGCTGCAGTGAAGGTCCTAGTTAAGATTACAGTCTCAACTGGAGGCTCTGTGGAGAGAGAGCTGCTTCCACACTCATGGGTTTATTGGCAAAATTCCATTCCTTGCAGCCTGTTGGACAAAGGACCTCAGTGTCTCTGGGCTGTTGGCAAAAGGCCACGATGCAACTCTCTGCACAGGGCCACTCATGACTTGGATGTTTGCTTCTTCAGAGCCAGCAAGGGGCAGAATCTTAGCAAGACAGATGTCACCATCCTATGTAACGTAGCCACAGAAGGGACATCCTATTGCCTAAGCAGCTCTCTTTGGAGTAGAGGACACAGGTCCTGGCCACATGGAAGAGGAGGAGATTTTCCAAGGCATGAGTCCCTGTACGCAGGGCTCCTGCAGGCTACCTGGTGTTTTCTCTATCCCAGGCAGAAATGAGGCAGAGGAATATGGCTCCATTTAAGTGAAATGCAGAATAAAATCACAATGAGGTTATCATCTCATACCACTCAGAATGAATATTATCAAGAAGACAAAAATAACAGATATTGGTGAGGACACGAAAAAGAGGAAGTTCATACACTGTTGGTGTGACTGTAAGTTAGTGCAACCTCTATGGAAAACCGTATGAAGATGTCTGAAAGAACTAAAGATAGAATGACCATATGACCCAGCAATCCCCCTTCTGGATGTCTACCCAAAATGGAAGAAATTAATATATTTAAAAACTTTCCTACACTTGTATGTTTATCGCAGCACTATTCACCATAGCAAAGGAAAAGAATCAACCTGAGTATCCATCAATGGAGGATTAGATAAAGGAAATGTGGTACATATACACAATGGAATACGTCTTAATTATAAGAACGAACGAAATCATGTTTTTTGAAGCAACCTGGACGGAACTGGAGGCTGCTGTCTTAAGCAAAACAACTTAGATGTGGAAAGATAAATACCACATTCTCTCACTCATAAGTGAGAGCTAAATAATGTATCCACAGGGAGGCAGAGTGGAAGGAAAGACAATGGAGACTCAGAAGAGAGGGAAGATGACGGAGATCGCTTGGTGGACATAACACGATATATCAGTATGACAAAATTGCACTTTATCCACGAATATATTCAAATAAAACATAATAAAAAATAAACTTTTAAAATATGCATTTTAAAAATCTGAAAGTAATTAGAAATATTCAAAGAAGACAAGGGCCAGACTATGAGAAAGTGTTCACATTGGCTAAATGGTTCTGTCAGAGATATTAGAGTTTACACGTGACAAGAGGGAAATTCAAGGCAGCCCATTTCCGAAGTCATCCCCCAACATGGTGGGCTATCACTAGGACACTGCTGACAGTGTTTATCTAGACTTGTTCTTGAATCATATTCTAGGTATTAGCTTCAGGGAGACCAATGTCTTCTTAAAAAATAAATGTTTAGGAAAAAAGAAGTGTGACTGGCCATTCCAATATCCACCTTCTACTATGCCCATACATTTGTGAAACTTAAACACTTATTAGCAATGCTAATAAATTGCACTGGCTCAAAAGGCTGTTTCTTTTCCATTTCTTCTTTCTTTGAGAATTTCTAGCTAAAAAATTTTACATTGATGCTAACAGAGTTTCAGAATTTAATCCTTAATGCTGAATGCCATGGACTTACAAAATTCATCTTAGAGAAATCATTGTAAAGACAGTAACCTAATACAAATATTAGCTATACAGTTTTTATTTTTCTTCTTTTTTTCCAGTTTTTAAAAAGCAAACTATTAGGCAATGCAGTAGCTCATGCTTATAATCTCAGCACTCTGGGAGTCTCAGGCAGGTGGATTGCTTGAGCTCAAGAGTTCGAGACCAACTTGAACAAGAGCAAGACCATTTCTCTACTTCAAAATAGAAAAAATTAGCCAGGTGTTTTGATGGATGCCTATAATCCTAGCTACCCAGGAGGCTGAGGCAAAAGAATTGCTTGAGCCCAAGATTTTGAGGTTGTTATGATTCTATGGCACTCTACCGAGGGCGACAGAGTGAGACTCTGTCCCAAAAAGGGAAAAAAAACCCTCACAAACTATTATTTAACAGAAAATATCTAAAGAGAGTCCATAGTAATGAATTTAATAATTTTCATTCCACATTCAAAAAATAATAGTTGAAATCATTAAATATTCATTGAAAGTCTAACACATTTTGCTGGAAGTTAAGAATGAAGGCTCAGGCTTTAAGACTGGTAGGGTTCCAACCTCTATTCTGATAATTCCTTCTAGATGACCTTGGGTAAGTTACTTAATTACTCTTTGCCTCAGTTTCATCATCTGTAACAGTGGGGATAATAATATTACTCTTCATATGAAGCTGTTTGGAGAATTAAATCAATTAATTCTTATCAAGCTTATATATGGCATGTCTTACATGTTAATAAGTATTAGCTACTTTCATAAAACCATTTAGCCAAAATGGATTAAAAATAGAGACAAATGATGGCTTTTGGAATTAAATATATATGTTTTTTAACTAAGGGATTCTTGCATATATGTACATAAATTGCTGTCACAAATTATGTCATCACACTCCTATTGTATTAACTATTTAAAAATTTATAGAGCACATCTAGAACTAGCCATTTCCCATTTGTTGCAGCTTTATTAAAATGTGTTTGTTATGCTTAACGGGAACTTTAAATGAGATTAAAATGCAAGAAAACAGGTGGTTTTTCGAGTTTCAATAATAGCAGGGTAATGAAGTCTTTATCTTTCCGTTTAATTAATAAATTTGTCCCTTTTTGATCCAAAAGCAGTAATAGCTTTTGGTAAATAATCAGCCTGCCAATATTTGTCAAACATGTCACATGAAATCGCTATCATTTGGATTATGGATGTATGCAGGGCACAAACCCTCTTCCTGGTGCTTTCCCAGGAGCAATGTGCGACTAAATCAGCTCAGAAAGAACATGAGGATCTGGAAGAACTGATTTGAATTTATTAGAAGACATTTCACAAAAGTCCTGGTTTACATTCTTGCACAGGCTTGAGCAATGCTAATAAATTGCCCTGACTAAGAAGGCTGCTTCCTCTCCTTTCCTTCCTTTCTTTGTATGCGAGAATTTATAGATGAAAAATTTTACATTAATGGTGAGAGAGGTTCAGAGTTAACCCTTAGGTCGAAATGCTGCAGCCTGCCAGCACGGCTTCAGCACCTTCAGTTTTCTTACCAACCAGAGGTCTTTTTCTTGAATTTGCCAAAGTCATGCTAATTGTCACGGGGATGGAGAAAAACACCCAGCACCAGTGGACTTGGACCTCGCAAATATTTCCTTCTGTTCAGTACTAATTAGGTGACAACAGTTTTTTTGTTTGTTTGTTTGTTTTTGTTTTTTTGAGACAGACCCTCAGGTTGTCACACTGGGTAGAGTGCTGTAGCATCATAGCTCACAGCAACCTCCAACTCCTGGGCTAAAGCGATTCTCCTGCCTCTGCCTCCCAAGTAGCTGGGACTACAGGCACCCACCACAATACACAGCTATTTTTTTTGTGACAGCCGTCATTGTTGTTTGGCAGGCCAGGGCTGGATTCAAACCTGCCAGCTCAGGTGTATGTAGCTGGCACCTTAGCTGCTTGAGCCACAGGCGCCGAGCCTAGGTGCCAACAGTTTTTGAGACATGCTGTCTCATCCTCCATCTCTACCTTGACATTCCTTTTATTTTTGAGATAAGGACACATTTTCACATATTCTGTGCAACTGTGAAGCCATGCAATAAGAAAGACAGAGACAGTCCTCTAAAAAGAAGGAACAGAAGCCTTTATTCCACTCCCCCATGACACCAGACCTCTGCTAAAGTGAAGGTATTCAATTTGGAGTGTCCCACCTTTCTTCCTCTATTTTTTTGTTGTTTTGTTTTGTTTTTGAGGCAGTCTCACTTCACCACCCTCGGTAGAGTGTGGTGGCTTCACAGCTCACAGCAACCTCAAACTCTTTGGTTCGACTGATCCTCTTGTGTCAGCCTCCCAAGTAGCTGGGACTACAGGTGCCCGCCACAACACTCAGCTCGGGGTCTCACTCTTGCTTAGGCTGGTCTCAAACTCCTGAGCTCTGTCAATCCACCCACCTCAGCCTCCCAGAGTGTTCCCTTCCTCTTTTTCCAATGCCTGCTACCTCAAAGGCCCCGTAAATCTTTGCCATCATATATTTTGTCCTGTAAGCGTCTGTGTCTCAGCTATTAAACCAAGAAAGCCAGCTGATTTCACATATCATTGGATAGCAAATAGACATCATTGTCTCAAGCTATGAATTTTATATACACACGTATACACACACTTAGACTTTGAGAGTATAGTGTGCTTATCCAGTGAGGGAATAAGAGAGAAAAAAGTCAGTAAGGACAACAGAAAATTCCTTTTCACAGGAGTGGCTCGAGTTTAATATAGAGAAGTGGTATAGCATAAGAATATTCTGGAGGCAAATGGTCTGATTTATTTTTTTTTTTTAATTCTGGGGACTTTTGACTAAGGTACTCAATGTCTTGGTTCCTTAGTTTCTTCATCTTTAAAATGGGAATAATAATGGAGTCTATATCATGGGTTATTATGACAATTAGATGATTCATACATATAGAGTGCCAAGCACAATGGTTAGGTCCATTGTACAAAATTAATAAATATTACGTAGGAGAAATACGAATATCTTTAGCAGAGTAGCAGCAGTAATGAGAGGTTATTTTTATTTTCCTGAGTCCAACAGCAAATAAAGTACAGATACTGTGGACAAATTCCTTCAAGTCACAAGCCTCTGCCCTTCGTTTTCCATCTTACCACCAAGATAAAATTAAAATAAAATATGATTTTTGTTCATGTCAGTGGTACATATTTCATCGACATTCCTAAATAGCCCTTAGTCCATTAATTGGAAGGAATGCTGCTTTGAAATCAGCCTCAGCTATTACTGCAGCTACACAAACTCATTCTGGCAGGGAATCTGGAGTGCTTTGCATGTGGTCCTTTTTTATTAGAGCCGCGTTTACCACCTGTGAACACAACACATGTAGAAAGAGACTTTTACAATTAGCCTTTTCAGAACCAATTCTAAAATTAATGCATTTTGAATAATCCACCTGCATTTTTCCTCATCAACATTGTTCTTGGTATGATGCCTTTTATATTCAAAAGAGAGTGATTTAGTTGATCTTTCTTTGCTTAAAAGGAGAAAGTGAAAAGCACAAGCCTAAAGACATAATGCAATGCACTAAGTGGAAATATTTCTTGTTGTTCTCCATTTTACATGGACTGGGGTTCTTTGATTAGCGAAGTACAACACTGCTATTGTGAGATTCGGCGGTTTCTGTGATCATAGCTAGTGTGTGTTGTGCTCTTATTTGGGGGCAGGTGATGGTACAGTATTTTCACAGGTGTTTCCTAAATCCTCTAGTAACCCTATGCAGCAGGTGTCATTACAATACCAGTTTTTCAGAGGAAAAGACTGAGACCATGAGGAGGTGACCAACTTTAGGGACATCTCACCTACTGTAGCATATGGCCAGGATTTGACTGTCAGATCTTCCTCCACACCTCCGGCCCCTTAAAGTTTTTCAAACAAATAACATCGTGCCACCACTAAAAATAATAGTTCCTAACGTTATCCTCACATTGAATGTTTTTTTTGTTGTTGTTGTTTTGAGAAGAGTCTTACTTTGTCACCCTATGTAGAGTGCTGTGGCGTCACAGCTCACAGCAAACTCTAACTCTTGAACTCGAGTGATTCCCTTGCCTCAGCCTCCCAAGTAGCCGGGACCCCAGGTGCCCGCCACAACACCCGGCTATTTTTTTGTTGTAGTTGTCATTGTTGTTTAGCTGGCCCAGGCTGGGTTCAAACCCGCCAGCCTCAGTGTATGTGGCCGACTCCCCAACCACTGAGCTAAGAGCATCGAGCTTAGCTTAGACCGCATCTTATTTGTTGATTCTCTATTTTGTGGATTCGGAATTTGAGACACAGAAGGTGAAATAATGGGCCCCAAGTCACTCAGCTGGGGAAAGTGAAGAGTCCTAACTCAAGACTCCACTGCTCCACTGGCTCAGCTGAGCACACAATTGTGTGTACTGTTAAACAAGAACATTTAGTTTCTACGTAAGAAAAGTATTTTTGACATGGACTGGCTTTTATTTTTTGGTAGCGAGGTTAAGTCTTTCCGAATCCTCTTGTCTTCCAAGCACTGATCTATTTGGCATAACTTCCCACAGCAGGGTCTCTTCGCATTTTGCCCCATTAATAGAGTAGCAGCCCTTCAGACCTTAACGCCCCTTCACGCATCCGCAGGAAAAGAGGATCCCAAACAAATATTTCATAGCAATGGTGAATTTCAAAAGTGTTTGTTGGGAGAGATAAGAAATCAGAAATAAGGGTCGATTTCCTCTCAGGTCCTGAGCAAGCTCTGAAATGAGCAGCCGGGAAGGTAACCAGGCAACCTGAGAGAATCAGGACCCAGTGGCCTCCACAGGGAGCAGGTGAACCAATGGACAGCGCGGTCTCGCTCACTCAAATCCTCACCCATTTCTGAGGATTGGTAAGGTCCTATTGTTTTACAAAACACTTTCTCAAATAATATTCCATTTCTTGTGCACTAATGCCACAATACAAATACCAAGTGAAGTCTGTGCCGTGGGTAATTTTTTTTGCATCATTTAGAAGATTTGTGAGAGAAACAATGAAAAGAGGCAGGGCAAGGTGGTTCATGCCCATAATCCCAGCACTTTGGGAGGCCGAGGAGGGTGAATCACTTGGGTTCAGGGAGAGACATCCAGTTTCAACTAAAATTAGAAAAATTAGCCAGCTGTGTGGCGGGTGCCTATAGTCCCAGCTACTCAGGAGGCTGAGGCAGGAGGATGGCTTGAGCCCAGTGGTTTGAGGTTGCTGTGAGGTAAGCTGAGGCCAGCGCAGTCTAGCCTGGGTGACAAGGTAACACTTTGTTTCCGAGGTGGGGGGAAGAGAATGAAAAGAATCAAAAATCTTTTAGGTCCTCAGTTTATTTTTTTTATTTATTAATTTTTTTTTTTTTTTTTTTGCGGTTTTTGGCTGGGGCTGAGTTTGAACCCGCCACCTCTGGCATATGGGGCGGGAGTCCTACTCCTTTGAGACACTGGCACTGCCCTAAGTCTTCAGTTTAAAAAGACAGTCCTTCAAAGAGTAATTAGGAAGCTTGTCGGAGGCACGTGTGCAGGTCTGGAAACTATCATTTTAGTGGTTGTGCAGAAATGGTTTGCTCGTTCATCAAAGTTTGCTAATGCAGTTTTACCCCTTCATCAGTGACACCCAGCCCGTTAGGGGGATATGAGACATGGCTTATGAATCAAAAAGTAACCAGGATAACTGTGAAGGGGGCAGCAGAGGGCGGGAGGTGAGTAAATGCTCTCAGTTGTTAGGGGAATTCTTTAAATTTGCCAAACACTTGCTAAGATAGAGAAAAACTTTGCCAGCATTTTAATTCTGTGAACATTTTTTTTGGCAGGCTGAACTTAAACTCAATATTTCACCTTGTTTATAAAAGAACAGCAATTTGTTATGACCTGGGTTTACATTGGAATGAAATGTTACTGTAGTAAGGAAACCTTTGAGCTTTTGTTTTCAAATTACATTATCAATAAGGGTTTCCCAACCCAATACAATGAAATCATAAGTTAAGAACTTAATTTTGTGAGAAATAGTTATAACTGATAAAAATAAACTCTTTTTTTTAGTTAACGTGAAGTTGGCACTAATTAAATTACATTTTAATTTAATCCTAAAATCTATGTATATTTCATCTGAAAATCTCAATCATCTAAAAAAACTGAATAGAAAATGATATCTGATATCTTTCCTTTTAGCAGTTTTATTATTATTTCTTATTTAGTGTAGGCACTAACAAAGAAAAAAAAACTATGTAAAGAAATGAGATAAAATCATAAATTTCCTAGACCTGCTAAATTCATACAGTGATTAAGTATTGAAATAGATTCATTTCACTGGAAATGCAAAAAAAAAAAAAAAAAAAGGAAAAGAAGAAAAGAAAGGAAAAGAGAAAAAACAATTCCTGCAAAGAAGAAAAATGAAAAACTGATGGCTGAGAAAATGTCTTAATAGTTTCAAAGCTCTAATAAGTACAGCACTATGATATAATATAGTAAATGATAGTAAATGACCCATTCTGAAACGTTATGGCTTTGTTTGATATGATAAATTGCTTTATAATGTGTTTATGTCCATTAAAAATAAATCTTTTGCTATAAATTATGGCAGTATCACTTTTCTCTTAATTATTATTTTTTTCATGTGACTACTAACCCATGTTGCAAAAATTAAGACTTTGTTTCCTGATATGTGTGAGATAGATGTCAACATGAACTATGGAAATTAACATGTCTCTGAATAATAGCTTGACCTTTCTCTAGTGCCCCTCAGTATATTTCCATGATTTAGTATAAAATGTACTTTGATATCTGCCATCTGAATGACTTTTTAACACTGAACTGGCAAAATAACAGCAATCTGAGTAAGTTAAACACTCACTAATGTTCCAAGTTCAAGAAAAAACACATATTTGATTTTCTTAGAAACATATGGGGACATCCAAGGTTATGGAAGTTTCACACATGACAAGTTTGCAAAGTGAATGCATTATGGGATTATGCTGCATGCTGTCATTATACTAATAGAACAACAGGGATGCAGTGGTGCTTCAAAGAATGTCTTAGCTCTTTCTCACTCATGTTTCCTTTGTCTTCCTTTTCTGCTCCTTTTCCCTCCTTTCCCATTTCTTCTCTTCCACATTAATTTGTTTTCTAATTACATGGTATCCCAGGATCATGTTATACCTTCCCTTTCTCAGCATGGATTTAACCATTTCTCCACGGAGCCCCAGGATGATATTTAAAAGCCAACACCTGGGTGCTAAATGTGTTAAATGGGCACCTAATAGGTAGAATAGTACAAAGTAGACATCTGTGCCCAAAGTGTGAGGGAGTCACCCAAAGGGGAGCAAGTTGTCTATGTAGGAGGGCACTCTTGGAACCATGCTAGAGCCTGTCTGGGGTAAGCAGGTCATCCATGAAAGAGAATGATCTGGTTTGTGAGAGTCCCAGGGCCAACTTGGGTGAAGGTGTTCAAATACCAGGACACCAGTTGTGGTGGGTCTCTGTCCAAGTAGAGAAAGGAGCATTTTCTGTAGGGAAGAAGGTGACAGCAGATACAGGGTGTTAGTTAGATGCAAAGGGATTGATCGAGTAAGTAAAACAATTAAAAATAAGAGGATACAGTTTTCTCAGTATCAGAGAAATGAAGGTACAAATATGAAAAAGGAGAAAAACAGATTGTATTCTAAGGTATTGGACCAAGACTATAGGTATTGCTGTGAACTCGGGCTTTCCAAAGTATATATGAGGAGGATGAAAATACAGAAGATCTCTGTAAATTGACCATCCAAGGGACTGTGACAAACGGGTCAACATACAGAGCTGGTCAACATAAAGAACTAGTTCTACTGTACTGATACCTACATGAGGTGCATGTCTGGTCTATGAAAACTCAGTCAACTTAAGGAGGTGGTCAGTGTGGAGAGGGGTCAACTGTGGAGCTTCTACTGCAAATGTAGATATAAACAGAAATGTATTGTGTGCACACACAGTATATTGCCTAGTTCTTATCGCAGGGCCTTGAAATGGTGTCATACCCATACCCATAAGCACTTTCACACCCAGATCGTAGCTTTTAAATATCATTCTGGGGCTCCATGGAAAAATGGTTGAATCCAGTGCTGGGAAAGGGAAAGTACAACATGATCGTTAACTATCTTCTTATTCCTGAAAATAAGAAAACATTCAAAAAGTGATGAGAACATGTCAAGAGGCTACAAAGACAGAATTCCCACTGGCCCTGAGGAAATATAACATCAAAATAAATAAATATAGCAAAAGGTTGTAAATGATTGGGTAAAATAGGAAATCATAAGTTCATACAAATAAAAATTGGGGCTACTTATGTAATTTCTAAGTACTTAACAGTAAATTACTATTGATTACAAAAGAAAATAAGAGCAACACAACTTTGCATTCGAAGGAACCGGCAGACACCACCTTCATCAAGTGATCAAAAATAAAAAAATAGAATGGAACAGCTAGAAATTACATGGCATGTAAGAGAAATGAGAACACACAGCATTGCTTCAGTTACACACTTGCTGAAGACGCATCACCTAATTCCAAGCTGGAGGCACCATCACACAAACTCAAATTGTGGGATGATTTTAAAGATAACCAGCCTGTGATCTTCAAAAGTGTCAAGGTCACGAATTCAGAGAAAGACAGAGGAAATCCTCCAAATGCAAGGATATTAAAGAGATTATCACAGCAAAATGTAGCTTGGGATTCTGAATTGGATTCTTTGACTATAAAGGGCAGACAATTGCTGAACCGTCTATAAAATTTTGGGATTAGATGACAGTAATTTATGAGTTCTAATTTCCTGACTTTGACTATTGTATTGTCGTGATGTAGGGGAATGTCTTTGTTTATGGACTACTGGGTGGTAATATGGCATAGGGTCAGCATTTTACTCTCACATGGTTCAGAAACAAGTTCTCTGTTACTATACACATAAATTTTTGTGTAAGTCCGAGATTGTTCCAAATTTCCAAAAGTGATAAATTATTTTGTCTCATCATGTTCCACAATACAATTTGTTAGTCTCCCAATTTACAGATAATTGTAAGAATTCTGTTTGTTTGTTACAATATCTGAATTTTAATGGATAGAATAGATTTTTACCACCCCAGAGAATTTTGATGTAATTTAATTATTTGTCTGGCTCACTTTATATCTCACTGTGGTGTGTTTACACACCGTACCCTGGGAACCAAGGACAATATAGAAAATCAGTCGTTTAGCAAAATAGAATGCAAGCCCCAAGATAGCATATTCCATTCTTATGTTTGGTTTCAAAGGTGCCCCGTTAATCCCATTTTAGAGGAAAATCAGATAAAACTAAAATTCTATTTATGTATTCTGTAGAAGTTAGCTGTGCCCCCAAAGTGATTAGCCACAAAGAAATGGTAATTAGTTTGATGACATCTGCCATTTAAGCAGTTGGAAATTTGGAGCTCGAAGACAATGATCTGGGTATTTTTGTTGCTGTTGTCGTTCTTTAAAAAAAAAAAATCCCAAGGAATTAAAATGCTTTGTCTGAGAGGAACAAAGGAGTGACTCCCTGCCAGTACAGCAGCACAATTTGTGTACAGCCACATTTCTCCACAGTTATCTTGCTTTAATGTGTGTGTGGGGGTTCCAGATTACAAAGTGGCTAAGGTAGGCACGATACTGTATTGTGAATAATGGTATGAAGGCAGACAATATGGATTATGGACATTATATTTTACATGATGTCATATAAAACAATGGGCCTTGCATAGCAAATCTGTGCTGAAAAGACTCAACCTTATCACATTACCATGGATCAGTGTGAATTTCCTTTTCAGAGCAGAGTTCTAACCAGGATTGGGAGCCAAGTTCTTTTCTAACTGTTTATGCAAAGACTTCATTTCAGACACCTTGGGCTGGAGCAGCATGTAAATTGTCAGGAAAAAATATAGCTAGCCTGGAGCTACCAATAGAGCCAGTTGTACAGCCAAATGTGCAGATTTGGCAAACCAGCTGTTTTCTCTGCTCAAGGAATTTTCATATTGTGCTCCTGCTAAGCAAATCAAACAAGCATTATATCAATGGCTTTTATATTGTGATAAAACCAAAGCTGAAGCTTTTGTGGAAGTTAAAAGAAAGGTTACTCAGTATTTTATCTCTTCTTTTCAGGATCATTGTTTCGCTTGTTTCTTATGTACAAGTTCCAAGTATTGCTAATGTCTAGAAGACACAAAGTGATCCCACATTTTGGCATTTTTAACTGTTACATGATAAAAATGGGAGGAGTTCTGGGTGTGGTGGCTCACCCCTATGATCCTAGCACTCTGGGAGACAGAAGGAGATGGATTTCTTGAGCTCAGAAGTTCAAGAACAACCTGAGCAAAAGCGAGACACTTTCTCTAAAAATGCACCAGCCAGGCATGGTGGTGGACCTCTATAGTTCAATCTACTTGGGAGGCTAAGCCAAGAGGATCTCTTGAGCCTAGGAGTTTGAGTTTGCTGTGAGCTATCATGCCACAGCACTCCACAGAGGGGAACAAAGTGAAACTCTGTCTCACAAAAAATTATGATGAAACTTAATAAATAAAAATAGAGGCAGAAATAGGGAATAAAGCAAAGAGAAGGATGAACAGCTTTTAAGTATATAATGTCTTTCCTTTTGTTTAAGAATGATAGATCCACAGGGAAGATACTTCTGTATATTTAATGCACTGTCATTGTGTTCATCAATGAATGGAAAAGTGCCTGGTAGATTTCTGAGTTAAAAAGTCATCCTTTCTCGGGTTGAAAAAAGTGACTTAGGGTAAGTTCTCAATGAGGGTTAAGATCATGATTCTTAATTTGGGAGGAAGTCAATCCTGAGGCGATGAAACCTCATAAGATGAAAAAGAAAACTTTCTCTTACTGCCTCTGTCTTGAGAACATGGCTTTCTCAGTTGAGTCCCCAGCGACCAGAAGACCTTGCAGCCCAAATGTTTCCTAGAGCATCATTCATTCTTCATGTGTTCGTTTACCAAATATCTCTAATGGGTGAACTACACATCAAAGACTCTAATGTGTGCTGGAGATAGGAACACAAATGGACATTGTCTCTCTCTGTCAGGATGCTTAGTGAGGGTGAGGAAGGAGATTCTGCAGTGCAGCGTGATGAGTGCCAGGGAATGCGAAGCACAGAGGTGTGGCTCTTGACCCAGGTGATGTTAGCATTCACAGGAGTAAGCACGGAATAATAGAAGGTCTCCTAAGTAAGACAGCCAGACAGGAACATTGAGCAGTTACGGTGCTCCAAATATAAAAGCCCTCAGGTGTGTTTTGCAAAGGAGGGGATAGCTTCCCCTTTCTTTTATTTACATTGTTTAGTCTGAGCTCCCTGTCTATGGTCTTTGGCTTCTACCTGCTTGAAATCTCACTAACAAAAACTTTTCATTTTATTTATTTATTTATTTATTTATTTATTTATGTATGTATGTATGTATGTATTTGTCTGTTTATTGAACCAGGGTCTCACTCCATTGCGCGGGGCAGAGCACAGTGAAGTAATCATAACTCCACTCCACATAGTAACCTCAAACTCATGGGCTCAAGTGATCCTCCCACCTCAGACTCATGAACAACTAGGACTACAGATGTGTGCCATGATGCCCAGCAAATTTTCTTTTATTTTTTGGAGCGACGGGGTCTTGATATACTGTGCGGGCTGGCGTAGAATCACTGGCCTTAAGTGATCTTCCCACCTCAATCCCCCTGAACACGAGAATTACAGGCATGAACCACCATACCCAGCCTTGGTCCTTTTAAAATTACCATTTCACAAGCTCCTTTTTATCAGTCATGGTGGTTTTGCTTTGCATGCATTATCTCATCAATCTTTGGAAATATGCTGCACATCAGGCATTTCTGTTCCTATTACACAGAAGATGTAATTATTGTTCAGAGCGCTTAAAAATTCAACTTTTTATAGCTAGCAAGAATCAGAGGCGGCATTGCCCTATGCTCCATGCCCTTCGAAAATAAAGCAATACCCTTTTTAGAATATGACCTGGTTTATGCTCAGTCTGGCTTGGAACTATGAAGTTTTATTTACTTAGAACCCTGACAAAATGGAGTCAGGGAAGACCATGAACAAGCTTCTCAAACACGATTGCTGATAACAAGAATTATCACAAAAGACTCCACCAAAACCTCGACCTTGCGCAGATTTTACCATCACCTGGGGCCCCGGCCCGGGGGGGGGGGGGGGGGGGGGGGGGGGGGGGGGGGGCGGGGGGGGGGGGGGTG
>CAUYRH010031513.1:0-51952 GCA_963574655.1 Perodicticus potto
AGCTGGGACTACAGGCACCCGCCACAACGCCCGGCCATTTTTTGGTTGCAGCCGTCATTGTTGTTTGGCGGGCCCAGGCTGGATTCGAACCTGCCAGCTCAGGTGTACGTGGCTGACGCCTTAGCCCGTTGAGCCACAGGCACTGAACCGTCTGTTTCTTTTTTCTTAATTGTTTTTTTATTGTTGGGGATTCATTGAGGGTATAAGAAACCAGGTTACACTGATTGCACTTGTTAGGTAAAGTCCCTCTTATAATTGTGTCTTGCCCCCAAAGATGTGTCACACACTGAGACCCCCACCCTCCTCCCTCCTTCCCTCTCACTGCTTTCCCCTTCCTCCTTCTCTCTCTCTCTGTACACCCCCCAGTGTGTACTAGGTCATTAATTGTTGTCATATCAAAATTGAGTACATAGGATTCATGCTCCTCCATTCTTCTGATGCTTTTCTAAGAATAATGTATTCCACTTCCATCCAAGTTATTACAAAGGATCTAAAGTCTCCATCTTTTCTAATAGCTGAATAGTATTCCATGGTATACATATGCCATAGCTTGCTAATCCATTCCTGCACTGGTGGGCATTTAGGCTGTTTCCACATTTTGGTGATTGTAAATTGAGCTGTGATAAACAGTCTAGTGCAAGTGTATTTATGGTAGAAGGATTTTTTTCCTTCTGGGTAGATGCTCAGTAATAGGATTGCAGGATCAAATGGGAGGTCTGGCTTGAGTTCTTTGAGGGTTCTCCACACTTTCTTCCAAAAAGGTTGAGTGTAAAAGTATTCCTTTCTCTCCACATCCACACCAGTGTCTGCAGTTCTGAGATTTTGTGAACATACACTGGGGGAAAGAATCCCTATTCAATAAATGGTGCTGGTAGAACTGGATATCCACATGTAAAAGACTGAAACTGGACCCGCGCCTTTCTCCACTCACAAAAATTTGATTCAATGTGGATAAAAGACCTAAATTTAAGGCATGAAATGATAAAAATCCTCAAAGAAAGCATAGGAAAAACACTTGAAGATATTGGCCTGGGGAAAGACTTTACGAAGAAAACTTCCATGGCAAGTGCAACAACAAAAGTAAACAAATGGGAATTAATTAAACTGAAAAGCTCCTGTACAGCTAAGATACAACTAAAGCAAATAGACAACCTACACAATGGGAAAGGATATTTGCATATTTTGAATCAGACAAAAGCTTGATAACTAGGATCTATAGAGAACTCAAATTAATCCACATGAAAAAAGGCATCAATCCCATATGTCAACGGGCAAGAGAGATGAATAGAACCTTCTCTAAAGAAGACAGATGAATGGCTAGCAAACTTATGAAAAAATGCTCATCATCCCTAATATTAGAGAAATGCAAATCAAAACCACCCTGAGATATCATTTAACCCCGGTGAGAATGGCTCATTTCTATTTCTTTACCACCTTTTAGGTCATCATCTGTTGACTCCCCACTATGAAAGATGAAAATTTAGCAAGATGATTTCCTTATGTTGCTTCTACCCCCACCAACTCCTAGTTATTGTAAGCTATATTATTCATTTTACATTAGTACCATTGATAGAATTTGTACTATTTTCAGAGATAAGAAGTACTATATGCTTTTAAAATAAAATCTAAAATGAAAACTTTAAATACCTGAAACATGTTCTTCTTAGTAAAGCATCACAAGAATGGAGAAGCAAGAATCCAATGTACTCAATTCTAATATAAAGGCAATAGATGGTCTAATACAAAGTTGGGGGGAGGGGAATGAGGGATCCGGGAGAGGGGAGGAGAGAGGAGGATGGGGAGGTCACAGTGTATGTCACACCTCTTGGGGGCAGGACACAATTATAAGAGGGACTTTACCTAACAACTGCAATCAGGGTAACCTAATTCTTTGTACCCTCAATGAATCCCAAAGAATAAAAAAAAAAAAGCTAAAAAATAAAAACTTTAAATACCTAATAAATAGCATTTGCTATGTTATTGCAGAATCGAACAGTGTCACTGAATGCATTGAGAAAGATTTGTAATCTTTTTTTTTTTTTTTAGAGACAGTCTCACTTTGTCACCCTTGGTAGAGTGCTATGGCTTCACAGCTCACAGCAACCTCCAGCCCCTAGGCTTAGGCGATTCTCTTGTCTCAGCCTCCTGAGTAGCTGGGACTACAGGTGTCCACCACAACACCTGGCTATTTTTTTGTTGCAGTTTGGCCGGGGCCAGGTTTGAACCCGCCACCTTCAGTATATGGGGCCGGCGTCCTACTCACTGAGCCACAGGCACCACCCCAAACCCTTATTACTTGAAGGAGAATATTCAATGTACAAGAATTATCAGATGCTAGGTTAATATATTTTGCTGTTTCTTCAATTCTCCTTCACACTCAACTGCCTTATGAGACACACTCAACTTGTCTTATTTCTTATATTGATGGTTCATATTTATGGACCATCTGCTGGTGGAATTTTGTATATGATTACATGTGTCTTTATTTTAATATTTGGCTGATATATTGGCTTGTTATAACAGAATTCTGGATTTAAAATAATTTTCTTAAAGTTTTTCAAAGAATTACTCCACTGTTTTCTGGCACCTAACATTGCTCCTGAAGGGCTATTACCAACACAATTTTAACTCCATTGTAATTGATCTGAGTTTTCCTCCTCTATAAGCTTTTCAAATCTTTGGCGTTCGTAAATTTTACCAGGTTGTGTCTTAAGTGGGAATTTTTACTCATTCACTTTGCCCAAAAAGCAGTGGATCTCTTCGGTCTAAAACTTGATGTCTTTCTCTAGTTCAAATTTGTTTTCTTCATATATTTCTTTGATTACTTGCTTCCTTTCAGGCGTTAAGTCTTTTTTTGGAGTCCCTGTGAAACAGATATTGGACTTTTTGATTTATAGTATTATCCATCTCCCTTAACTTTTCTCTCACATTTTCCATTTCTTTGTTGTTATTTCTATAATCTTGGATATTTCCTAAACTTCATTTTCCAAATTCCCAGTTTACTCTTTACCCTAATTATATAGTATCTCCATTACATATTTCACTTGGGCAATCATACTTTTCATTTCTAAGAACTTTTTGTTGCCGTCTCATTGTTCCTTTTTTAAATCAGTATTATCATGTTTTATAAGTATAATGTCTTGAATCTCTCAGTGGTATTTAGAAAGATGTTAAGGTTTTCCTTTTTTCTCTAAACTATCTATCTTCCCTGGAGACAGTTGATCATTAAATTCATCTTGCTCCTTTCCCTCCCTTCCTTCCTCCTTTCCTTCCTTCCTTCCTTTCTTTCTTTTTAATGAGTCTTTGTATGGTTGTATGTTTTATTTCTCTTGTTTTTTTCCATAAAATATCCTACATAATGTTACCTATGAATTTTTTAAAAGTTACTTTTTTTCCAAAGTGAATCTTTTCTTTTTTTTCTTAAAAAATGTTTTTTTCCAAATATTAAGGGGATACAAATCTGTTTTTGTTACATGAATCCCATGTATAATGCTTAAGTCAGAGTTTTTAGTATTCCCATCACCAGAATAGTGTGCACTCCCCCCCCCTTCTTTTTTTCCAGTGACCTTTACATCTCTTTCTTCCCATGTATACGCACTTATTAGTGAGAATATTTGGGGTTTGTTTTTCTATTCCTGAGGTACTTCACTTAGGACAATGCTCTCCAGTTCCATCCAAGTTGCTGCAAATGACACTATTTCATTCCTTTTTGTCTGAAAACACTACTCCATCGTGTATGTGTATATGTGTGTGTGTATGTGTTGTATGCCATATTTTCTTTATACCCTAAAGAATTAATGGGCATTTAAATTGATTCCATGTCTTTGCCATTGTGGATTGTGCTGTGATGAACATCCGAGTACAAGTGTCTTTTTGATATAATGACTTCTTTTCCTTTGGGTGGTTAGCCAGTAGTGGGATTGCTAGATAGAACAATAGGTCTACTTTTAGCTTTTTCCTTTTGCAGGGGAAATAGCATTAAGACTATTTACATTCAGAATTAGTATTGATATGTGGGATACATTTCTGCTATTGATTTAAAAGAGCTGTGAGCTTTAACTCTTACGTGTTTTTACACTGGTGGGTATGTATTGTGCTGTTCCATGCAGTTCTGAGTATTTCCTATATCACAGGAGTAATAGTGACAAATTCCCTTAGTGTTTGCATATCTGGAAAAGTCTTTATTTCTCCATTTATGAAACTTAGTTTTGCAGGATACAAAATTCTTGGTTGGATGCAGATGGTCATTATATAATGGTAAGGGAGCCATTCAACAAGAAGATACAACAACTGTAAATATATACATGCACTTAACAAACGAGCTCCCAGATTCATTAAACTAATTCTATTAGATTGAAGCAAATAAATAACTTCAATATGACCACTGCCAAGGTAACCTTGCCCATCCCACCTTGTGGGCAGGGCTGCTGGGCTTGGTGGTAGCACTGGAACCTTGAGGGTGGAACTGTGGGGCCAACAGCAGGGACCCTCGGAGCTGGAGCATTGTGGGTAGAGCCACCTGGTCCTGCAGCAGTGGTGGAGCCCTGGGGGCCTCCTTTTGTTTTATGCTTGTCCTAAAATATCTGTGATTCTGGATGTTCCACTCACACTTATGACTGAAAGACCAGTTCAGTTCATATGATTTGGCAGCCCAGCTATTCTGTACAGTAGAGCAGATGTGTTCCTTAACACGAATTCCAGAATGGTAGGCTGTGGTAACTGATAGGCTGGTTTGTGTGGGCATCAACAAGCAGTTAAGTAGCCCCATCTCAACCCAGATGTGAAAATGAGGATTGCCATTAATCCATCAATGAGGACTGGACCAGACTGTACTGAATATATCTCCGGGACAAAGCTGCTTTGTCCTTTTCTTTCTTGTTATTCATTGTTAGGATCTTGAGTTATTTCAAACTGTTTTGCCTTTTGTAAAAATTCCTCCCCTTTTCAGAGTTTCAGCAGGCAAGCTCGGGGCCGTATGAAGCATATATAACTCACATGTCTCTTGACCTAATAAAACACTGTGGCCCCAAGGAAAAAAATTTTTTTCTAATGTGGCAGTCAATATGCAAGAGATGTGTGAGTTATATATGCTTCACAAGGCCTCAGGTTCAAAACTAGCGTTAAGTTAAACACGACTCACATGACGACTAAGGTGTAGAGAAGCATCATTATTAATCACAATTAAATTGGAGCTACAATCTGAAGATATTCTTGTTTCTCCTAAGTAAAAGCAGTGTATTTTGTTTTTATATAGAAATCCAGAGACAACTGAAAATAGTAAGCAGCGACAAGGGCCCAGATGTTTGTTTCGGCCTCTCTGGTATCCTAGGAGCCTGGGTCAGATTTCAACTGGAGAGCACTCAGAGTCCTTGGCCTGGGGCCACTGTTTGCCTCACAGTGAGACAAGCCTGGATTAGGGTTCGGCCTGACAAACATTTTGTTAACTCATAATTTAGTTAGAGATATTAATTGAACCAGGATGATTAAAACGTTAGGAAACTTTTACCAGAGTTTAGGATGGGTAACCTCAGCGTCTTTGCAGCATTCTTCAGATATACAGTTTTATCTGTCTTGGAGTTCCAAAATCTGATCTGTTCAATTTCAACCCACCATTTCACTTCATGGATGGACTTAGCTGAATAGAAGTAAAAATTATTCTGAAACTAACACACAAGTTCTCTCATGCGGTAACTTTAAACTATAAACCCTAACGTGGGTTGTAAATATTCTTTGATGGAACAATTAAAATACATGTGATTTTTCATGGCAGATTTTTTACTTGAAACAAAAAAATGTTTTTAGGATTCAATTCATTTAAAAAAGTAATTTGCTCTCCTTATGAATTTTCAACTAATTATACACTTCAATTAATTATGTGTCTTTAACTGCAATACCAACCATCATATGTTATATAACTTTATATTACAACATAGTATATATATTTAATATTTGTTCTTATGCTCTGGGGCAATGATATCAAAGTTGCAGACTTAAAAATCAAAAGAAATCAAATTAAAGGGGATCATTTGCTCCAATCCCTGACTCCCATCTATTTTGATTCCAAGGCCACTCAGACAACTGTCCACTATGGTTGAAGCCTGGAGGAATGCACACATATCTCCGGGGCCTGGAGTTCTGAGGCAGAAGGTTCAGCTTCAGAACACCCCTATTTGTGAAGTTAGGACTTAAAAGGTGTGAAGAAGCTAGTCTCGAGATGAGCCAGGAGTAAAGATGATATATCCTATTGTGCCTTCTGCTGAGGGGCACAGCTGTTGTCTGAAGATTCCTTTCTTCTAACATTGGCCTTAAGAAAACTCAGTTCTCCACTTACTGAGGGAGTTTATACCTAAAGATATGAATCAGCCAAAAAGGCCACTAGGCAGTTAGGAGGATGCTATAACTTGAAGGACGTGTCCCACCAGATAACCAAGGCAGTTGGCCCTGGAGAAGCAGATTTCATTGAAGGGATAAAAGCCAACTTTTGTAATAGTGCAGTGAATGTTGAAGGACATATAATTAAAGCACAAGAGATGTTTTTCTGAAAGGACAGAACTTGATTGTACATTTTAAAATTCAGTAGATGAACTGAAAAACAAAATGCTCACTGCTGAACACGCTGTGAGAGTTTTAGGACACTGAGTGGAGAGTGTATTAGCAAATTCATGAGCCGTGGAGAAAAAATATTACATATTTTGGAAGTCCCAGAAAGAAAAGAATAAAAAGAAAGCTTTGGGTTTTTGAATTAGTAGAAATCACAGTTATAGGTCAGAACAATGAAAAAGACACAGAGTCACATCCTGGTGAAATTTCTACATCCCAAGGATGAAGTATTTGTTATAAGCTTTCAGTCAGAGAGAGTGGGTTACTTTATAAGGGGAAACAGAATCAAACGAGCATCAGTGGTCTCACCTACAACGCTGGAAATTAGCAAATAGTAAAACCACATTTTGAGGGTAGTGAGAGATCCAAGAATCAGCACACAAAGACCTTGGGAAAATACACAATCATGTTCTCTTTCTGAAGAAACTAGAATATCTCAAGATAGGAAGAAATGGAAAGTCCAAAGAACAGCATTTGACCTGAGAAGGTAGACGGTTCTCTTCTTCTCAAAACATTTTCTTGTCTTATGTTTCAGGACACCTCCCTTTTACTCAGGAGCTGCTCGTTTGTGGACCAGGGCTACATACTGGTCTCTTTCTTGGTTTCCACCATGCTGACTCTACATAAGCTCCTCCAATCCCTTGATTTAAATGCCATCTATATGCCAGTGATTTCTAAAATTTCTGTCCTAACTCCTAACATCTCCACCAAACTCCAGATTTGTATTCCTAGAGACTTCCCTGACATCTCTACCTGGATGTTTACATGGGCAGAGTTGGATCATATTCTTCTTAGCAAAGTAACTCAAGAATGGAAAAAAAAAACCCATTGTACTCAATACTATTATGAAATCAATATATAATCACCCACACTTTCAGATGAAAGATAAAACACAACTATAGCCCAGAAAGAAGGAGAGAAGAGGAGGGCCAGGGGAGGAGGGGACAGGTGGAGGGACGGTAATCGGTGGGACCTCACCTCCTGTGCATATTGCAAGCGTATATGTCAAATGTATTAATAGTAGAGTATAAATGTCTAAACACAACAATTAAATAAGGGAGGTGAATGACATTTTAACCAGTTTGATGTAAGCATTCCAAATTGTACACAAAATCAGCACATTGTACCCCATAAATGCAGTAACGTACACAGATATGATCTAATAAACTAAAAAAAAAAACAACTCCCGCTTTGTATCTCCACAAAAAATTAATGTATGGGAATAAAACAACTAGAACTTGCTGCTTCTCTAGTCTTCTCCATCCATAGCACCTAATTAGGAAGTCCAACTAATTTATGAAGTCCCCAAACTAGGTAGTCAGCCTTGATTTTGCTTTATCCCTTACTTCCCACATCCAACCCACCACAAAGTCCTGTAGTGCCTACCACCATCACAATTTAGGACTCACTGATTTTCTCTATCTCCGTTATGACCACCTTAGTTCAAGCAGCCACCATCTCCTCAGGACGTTTACAATGGCTTCATCTTTCTGCTTACACTCTCCTATCACCCAGAGTGAACCTTTTCAAATGTGACTTAGACGATACACCTTTTTTTCTTTTAAAAATCTCAAATGAACAATCCGATTTTCATGTGTAAAGGACTAGTTGAATACGCTATGGCATAATCACACGATGGCATGCTCTGCAGTTGGAAAAGGAATGAGAAGCATCTCTAGATGCTGCTATGAGGGAGTGCCCAGATTATTTATTGTTCAGTGAATAAATCAGATGGAGAAGAATGTGGATAGCTGTCACTATTCATGTAAAAATGGGGGTAAGAGAAGGTAGAAAAACAGCAATTGATTTTTTGATTTGAAATATTTTTAGTACACGATTCATGGCCTTGATGATCCATGGTATTATAAAATCATCACTGTTATGTATTTCCAAAACTTTCTATCCCCAAACAGAAACTGTGCATGAAGCAGTAACTCCCCATCCTCTTCTCACCCTAGCCCCTCCTAAACTCTCACTTTTTTTTTAATGAATTGGTCTGTTTTAGGTATTTCATATACGTAGAATCATATAATATTTGTCCTTTTGTATCTGGCTCATTTCACTTAGCAATGTGTTCATGGTTCGTGTTATCAAAACTTCGTTCTTTTTTAATGGCTGAATCATGTGCCATTGTATGTATATCCTACTGTAGCCATTCATCTGTTGGTGAACAGTGTTTTTATCTTTTAGCTATTGTGAATAATGCTTTTAGGATAAGTGTACATGTATCTCTTTGTGTCTCTTCTCTTGTAGAAATTTTATAATCAGAGAGGATAAAGGGTGAGATCACACTTGTGGTGCATATTTGAAGGGTCAGGAGAAAACTTCTAAATACGGATCAAAAATGTTTTCACATAGTAAATGACAAAATATCATGAATGTTATATCAATCAGGTTGATAAAAATATCTCCGATTGTATGTGAAGCCCGCACACTGTACCCCATGACTGAATTATTGTACACAGGTATGACTCAATAAAAAAAATAAAAATAAAAAATAAAGAGACTGAGAAACTTCAAAAAAAAAAAAGCAAAGTGGAGAAATAACTAGCTACCCTTCGTAGTTTGGAGTGAGAAATCCAAATTCAAAGACAGTGTTAAGAAAAGATTTCACTATGCATGTTATTAAAAAAAAAAGCTTGATGGAATAAGCAGGTGAGTAAATGGAACAAGGGCTTTTCATGAAAGATGGCAGAAATTTTAATTCCCAAAGTCAGTGACTGTCGAACATTTTCTCAACCGCACAGTTTTGGTTCTACTAACTCTCTATCATTTTTTTTTCTCTTTGCGTACAAGCCCATTCTCCTCTTCCTAGACTTTAAATGTTGTAATGCCATTAAAAACGTGTTTGGTCTTCTTTTGCTCTTTTGAAAATTCCTTTCTTGATGTTTTACCCACAAATACACTGTTAAAGATCAGCGACATGGGTGTCTGTCGTGGAAACCCTACCTTTGAGTTAATAACTTGTGTGTCAAGCTGCCAATTTTAATCACACTTTAGATGTCATAAAGAAATCTTATACTCACTTTGTCCAAAAATCAACCCTTGATTTTCTGCATGGAATGTAGTGTTCCCACTAGTGCTTTCTACCTTAATGAATGACACTGTCTTTCTTTAGGTTTCTCCAGCCAAAATCTTGACAGTTATCATCAATCGTTTCATATGACAGCTTATCAATTACTACGATTTTCCAACTGAACATCCTAAATATGTCTCTATTCAATTTAGTTCTCTCCATCCAAGTTACCGTCATCTCTCCCCTGAAATACAGAAATGCTCTTCAGACAGTTTCGATCTTTAAAAGGTTCTTCCCATTGCAGCCAGTTTAATGACACCTTTAATCCTACTTCTTAAAACTCCTACTTTGAATACTTTCAATTTTTAGTGGTCGATTAAATGTTTTAAAATTAAAAATTTAACAAAATATTCTAATAGCCCCCATGCTTTTATGGCAAAATCCAACATTTAATGTGGGAGAAAAAGCACTACAATCTGATTATCAAAAACCTCTCTGCCTTTGTCTGTCACCATCTCCTTTTCCTTGTTCTATGTTCTAGAATAGACATGCTTTAGGCTCTTTAAATATGATGTGCTCATATACTAGGGATTTTGCACATCGGCTGCTGTTCCTTATACTGGAATTATATCTTTCACTGCCTTGTTCACTTAATCCATATTTACCCTCCACATTCCTTTCCAAAGGTGAATTCTCCACACGAGCGTGACCTACCACAGAATACCGCGGGTTCCATGGTATGTCCACCTGCAGACTTTGCAGTTTTTTGTTTGTTTGTTTGTTTTTATTTGTTTTACAGATGTCATCACAGTTGTTACTTTTCAGGTAGGTGAGCTATTTTTTAATATCTATCTTCTCATCTCAACTGTAAATTTGTTAAGAACTAAGATTGTTTCCATTTTGTTTTGCTGCTGTGCCCTCGAGACCTAACATGTTCCTTACTAGTGCACCTTCGTATACTTGTTGAATAAATATATGGGTGAAAGTTTGTGTGAATAAACACAATTAAAATGCTATTTGTCTTGCTGCAAGATAACTTTGAGCAGTTTTGACTGCAAGTTTTTTTACGTATCAAACATATCCCTTCAGACAATTTACACAATTTCACTAAATCTTAGTTTTATCATCTATAATTTGACAACAACTGTAGTTTTGCCACATAAGCTAAAGAAATTCATCTTCATAAAAGACATAAAATACCTTGAACACAATAAGTGCTCGATAAAAATTTGTGTTTTTAATCATCTCTAAATTGTTTAAAGCAGTAACTTTAACTTCAAAATTTCACTTACATTCATAATTAACTCAATAGTTCATTCTTTATAAGAAGCATAATTCCCCAGAGATTAGGATAATGTTTGAACTGCAATCATTATATTGAGCTGCCATTAAGTGTAAGTTTTCATTATAGAGTTTTAATTACTTCTTAAATAAAAGGGGTGGAGAGGTCCCTCCAGTGCCTACAATTTATCCTTACTGAAAGGCTTTTTTGCCCTAGGGAAAGAAATCAATTAATTAATGACGTTCCAGCCGTGCAATCAGCCTTCAGCTGATCCCTGACCCGAAAAACACTATTCTGAAATAAATAAAGAGAGAAAAAATAAAGTGCTGATAAATATAACATTGTTCCCTTTCCCCTAAATCTACCTAGAATAGCAAGAGAAATCAAACAGAAATAAGAACTGTATGTTCTACAGAATCTGAAGACAACTGTAATTCCAAATAGTAATATTCAAGGAAGTGCCGCCAAATTCAACACAAGTAATGCTCCACACAGACTAATATTGAGAGAGAAAATTGAAACACTGTTCTTTAAATATAGGTGTCATGCTCAGGGGCAGAGGCCAAATATTATATTTTAGAATGATAAAAAGAGAATACATGAATTATTGGTAGGACTTTTCCTGGATTGAGATTTGTCACAAAGAAGAAAGATTAACCAGCACTTCCAAAATGTTGGTGTTATAAATAACTGTATTGTAAGTAAAGGAAAATTACTGCTAGAGTGGAAATCATAATCATGTGATTTCTTAATTTCCCAGTAATTTCCTTCAAAGATCTGATCCAGTAATAATTTACCTCATTTCACAATAAATGTTAAGCAAACAAGAAATAGCAAGCACTTTTCACCATAAGAAAAAGAAAAGAAATGAAGAAAAAGGATAAGATGCAAATAGGGAAAAAATAATAACAAATTGAAACACATACTTGAAAAATTTTTCATGGAACCAATAAAAATTGTGATGAAAATTATCACCATGAATTAATAAACTTATAACAACAATAATCTCAACCAAATAAAACAAACCTAACATTTTGTTCAGAGATACAGTTTAAGGGATATATTGAGATTATAAAAAAATTTTAATTCCCAAAGTATCCACATTTAGGGTAGGTGGGGAAGGAATATAAAAATAATGGCAAAATTTATAACAAAGCCACCATGAATAGAACAGTACAGAAAGGAAAGTAAACATAACTGAAATTATGGCTAATAATCCATAAATATTTTTATTATTTATTTATTTATTTTGAGACAGAGTCTCACTATGACACCCTCAGTAAGGTGCTGTGGCATCACAGCTCACAGCAACCTCCAACTCATGGGCTTAAGCAATTCTCTTGCCTCAGCCTCCCAAGTAGAAATTCACACATGGCTTTAAAAAATGTATACACAGAAAGAAATACCACATGAAACTAAGAAGATACAAAGAGAAAAAAAAAAGCACCTGAAATGGTAAGTACATTTCTGTAAGTACATCTGTGTATGTTTTTTCTCATCATTTAAATTTTGTTTTCTTTCTTTTTTCTTTTACATTTTTTGAGACAGGATCTCACTCTGTTGGCCATCCTAGGGTTTTGTGGCCTCAGTCTAGCTCACAACAACCTCAAGCTCCTGGGTTCAAGTGATCCTCCTGCCTCAGCCTCCCTGGTAGGTTGGGACTACAGGTGCCCACCATGACACTTGACTAATTTTTCTATTTTTAGTAGAGACAGGCTCTCACTCTTGCTTGGGCTGGTCTTAAACTCCTGAACTCAAATGATTCTCCCACCTTGGCCTCTCAAAATGCTAGTATTATAAGCATAAGCCACTGTGCTCAGCCCATAAATTTCTGTAAAAATTATTAACTATTAAAGTGACATGAAGAGAGAAATGGAACTATACTCTTTTAAAATTTCCATTGTTTTATGTACTGGGTAGTGAAAGATGTAAATGGTGGCATCCAGAGATGAGGTCATAGAGGAGACGTTCAGGCCAGGTTTATTGAAAGGGAGAGTGACATGCCTGGGCAATGTAAAGATGGCTTCTGCACCCAGGGGCAGTTGGAGACCACTTTTATATGGGGCAGTGGAAGGTGGGCACATTCTTCAGATTGCCTGTCAGGTTAGAATCTTTAGGTCCCAATTTCTGGAGAGTGGGGCTGGCCAGATCCCTTGTGTCTTTGTTTTAGGAGGAGAGAAGGAAGAGGGAGAAGCAGTTTGCTGTGGCTATGTGTTAAGTACCCCAACAGGTAGACTGTAACTTAAATATAAAATATGATAACTTAAAAATGTGTATTATAAAACATATTGTAACCACTAAAGTATCAAACCAAAGAGCTATAGAATATAATCTAAGATGGATTATAGAATATAAATATAAAATGTACTCAATTCATCCAAAAGACAAAATAAAAAAGAAAATGGAGAAGCAAAAAACCAAAGTAGATCACTTCTGGGCCACAAAATACATCTTAATATTTTTTTAAAAATAGAAATTATACAATGACTATTCACATACAACAATGAAATTAAACTAGACATCAGTAAATAGAAAGATACCTAGAAAATCTCAAATATTTGGAGACTGGACAACACAATTCTAAATAATACATAAGTCAAAGGAAAACCTTAAGAGAAATTTAAATATATTTCAAATTAAATGGAAATAAAAACATGACATACTGGATACAGAAAAGACAGTGCAACAAAGATATAAAATTAGTCATATAAGCTTTTGACTTAGAAAACTAAAAAAGAAAGAGCAAACTAAATCTATGGTTAATAAAAAATAAATAAAAATTTAGAACCAAATTAATAACATTGTAAACAAGAAATAATAGAGAAAAATCAATAAAACTGACCAGGCACAGTAGCTCACATCTAGAAACCTAGCACTCTGGGAGCCTAAGGTGGGTGGACTTCTTGAGCTCAGGAGTTTGAGACCAGCCTGAGCAAGACTGAGATCCAGTCTCTACTAAAAATAGAAAAACTAGTAGGATGTAGTAGCATATGCTTGTAGTCCCAGCTACTTGGGAGGCTGAAGCAAGAGGATTGCTCAAGCCCAAGAGTTTGAGGTTGCTATGAGGTATGACACCACAGCACTCTACCTAGGGAAACAGAGTGAACTCTTTCTCAAAAAAAGAAAAAAGAAAAACAATAAAACTCAAAACTGATATTAATACTTTGAAAAGTTCAATAGATTGACAAATCTCTTGTCAGACTAATAGACAAAAGAAAACTTAGGCCAGGTGCAGTGGCTCACACCTGTATTCCTAGCACAGGAAGGAGGAGGCTGAGGCTGGTGGATTGCCTGAGCTCAGGAGTTTGAGTCCAGCCAGAACCAGACTGATACCCGTCTCTAAAAAATTAGCTCAGCATTGTGGATGCCTGGTACTCTGCAGGCTGAGGCAAGAGGATAATTTGAGCCCAAGTTTGAGGTTGCTGTTAGCTATGATGCCACAGCACTCTACCAAGGGCAACAAAGTGAGACTCTGTCTTAAAAAAAAAAAACACAAATTAGTGACATCACAAATGAAAGAGGAACTATCATCACGGATCCCATGAACATTAAGAGAAAATAAATGCTAAGTTATGTTTTTATTTCCATTTAATCTGAAATATTTTTAAATTTCTCTTGAAGTTTTTTCCTTTGACTTATATATTATTTAGAAGTATGTTGTCTAGTCTCCAAAACTGATTTCTTAGATCAGAAAATTTGGATGGGCTTAAATATATTAAAGAAATTGAACTGGGTGGCACCTATGGCTAAAAGGGGTAGGGTGCCAGCCCCATATGCCAGAGGTGGCGGGTTCAAGCCCAGCCCTGGCCAAAAACTGCAAATAAACAATTAAATAAATAAATAAATTTAAAAAAAAAAGGAAAAGAAATTGAACCAATGACAAATAACTTTATAAAAATGATAACAGGCATAGAAGATTATTCTGTTAAATTCTACTAAACATGTAAGAAAGAAATTATAACTATTCTCTACATCTGCTTCAGTAAAAGCAGAGAGAACATGTTTTAATTCATCCTGAGGAAACTGAAATAAAACATATTCTCAATATCAAAAAAACATGAAAATGTAGTGGTAAGTTTGACAAAAGTTGTTCAAGCCCTTTACACCAAAATCATAAAATATTTTTAATAAAAATAAAATCCCTGTGTAAAGGGAGACTGTACTGTACCAATAGGTCAAAATATTTAATGTTGATTAAGTTGTCAAATCTCAAATGATCTATAGAATCACTTGAATCCCAGTAAAAAATATTATAATAATTATAATCAATACCTTTTTACTGATACTGAAACAACTTTGCATTTTATATGGAAATGCAAATAACAGAGTCGCTACATAAAATTTAGGGAAAAAAGAAAAGAGTTGAAGAACTAATTCTGTCTGATTTAAATACTTATATGGGACACAATTGCAAGAGGAAATTTACCTAAGTCTTTGTACCTTCAATGAATCCCAAACACTCAATAATAATAATAATAATAATAATAATAATAATAAAATGAAGACATTTTATAAAGCCACCAAAATTAAGACATACCATGCTCATGATTGAGAAGAATCAACATTGTTAAAATGTACATATTACCCAAAGCAATCTACAGGTGCAATGCAATCCCTATTAAAGCACCATTGTCATACTTAAAGAGCTTGAAAAACTAGTACTTTGTTTTATATGGAATCAGAAAAAAACTCAAATAGCCAAGACATTACTCAGAAATAGAAAGAGGTATCACGTTACCAGACTTCAGGTAATTTTTATTTATTCTATAAATCAATAGTGATCATAACAGCATGTTACTGGCACAAAAATAGAGAGGTAGATATATGGAACAGAATGGAGAACCAAGAGATGAACCCACCCACTTATCATTTGATCTTTTTTTTTTTTTTTTTTTGAGACAGACCCTCAAGCTGTCACCCTGGATAGAGTGCTGTGGCATCATAGCTCACAGCTACCTCCAATTTCTGGGCTCAAGCGAGTCTCTTACCTCCACCTCCCAAGTAGCTGGGACTACAGGCGCCCACCACAATGCTGGGCCATCATTGTTGTTTGGCAGGCCCCGGCTGGATTCGAACCCGCCAGCTCAGGTGTACGTGGCTGGTGCCTTAGCCCGTTGAGCCACAGGTGCCAAGCCATCATTTTATCTTTGGCAAGCCTATCAAAAGCATTCATTGGGGAAAAGATTCCCTATTTAACAAATGGTGCTGCATGAAGCAGCCAGTGACCTGTTGAAAAGTGAAACTGGACCCTCGCCTTTCATCATTAACAAAAATTGATTCTCACCAGATAAAAGATTTAAACTTAAGACATGACATTATAAAAATAATAGAAGAGAGTGCAGGGAAAATGCTTGAAGAAATCAGCCTGGGAGAATATTTGAAGAAATTGGCCTGGGGGAATTTTTTATGAGGGGGACTACCCGACCCCAGCAATTGAAGCAACACCAACAATATATTACTAGGATTTGATCAAACTAAAAAGCTTCTGTATAGCCAAGAGCACAGAGGGTAAAGCAAGCAGACAGCCTTCAGAATGGGAGAAAGATATCTGCAGGTTATGTTTCCGACAAAGGTCTGATACCTAGAATCCACAGAGAACTCAAACTAATCAATAAGAAAAGAACAAATAACCCCTTTTCTTTGTAGGCAAGAGACTTGAACAGAAGCTTCTCTGAAGAAAACAGACACATATACTGTAACACATAAAAAAAATGCTTATCATCTTTAATCATCAGAGATATGCAAATCAAAACTACTTTGAGATTTCTAACTCCAGTAAGATTAGCCAACATCACAAAAATCCCAAAACTTCAGATATTGGCATGGATGTGAAGAGAAGGGAACACTTCTATACTGCTGGTGGGAATGCAAGCTAATAAGTCCTTCTTGGAAAGAAGTTTGGAGACTACTCAAAGAACTAAAAATAGACCCACTGTTCGATCCTGCAATTCCTCTACTAGATAAATACCCAGATGATCAAAAATCATTTTACAACAAAGACATTAGCACCAGAATGTTTATTGCAACCCAACACATAATTTCCAAGTCATGGACAAACTGTAGTATATGGATGGAATGCTATGCAGCCATAAAAAAAGATGGAAATTTTACATTGTTTATGTTTACCTGGATGGAGATGGAATATATTCTTAGTAAAGTTATCTCGAGAATGGAAGAAAAAATACCCAATATGCTCAATACTCTTATGAAACCAATATATAATCACCTACACATTCATATGAATGATAAAACAAAACCATAGTCCAGAAAGACGGAGGGCAGAAGCAGGAGAGGGGAGAGAGGAAGGCTGGGAGGAGGGAGTGTATTTTGAGGGAACTCATCTAATGGGCATAACATAATGGAACATGTTAAAACTATTAAGAGTAGAGTATAAATGTCTTACCACAACAAACAAGTAAGTGAGGCATTGGTTATGTTAACAAGTTTGATGTAAGCTTTTCATATTGTATATCAAATTGGCACGTTGTATCTCATAAATTCATTAATGTACACAGTTATGATTTAATAAAAAATAATAATGCATTGTATAGGGAGCACAGAATGGATGGAGAAATGAATATTAGATTGAACATGTTGATAATTGTTTAAAAAAGAAGAAATATTATTTAAATACTATAAGTAGGCTTGGCGCCTGTGGCTCAACTGACTAAGGCGCCAGCCACGTACACCTGAGCTTGCAGTTTTGAATCCAGCCCGGGCCCGCCAAACAACAATGACGGCCGCAACCAAAAAAAAAAAAAAAAAGTGGCCTGGCGTTGTGGAGGGCGCCTGTGGTCCCAGCTACTTGGGAGGCAGAGGCAGGAGACTCGCTTGAGCCCAGGAATTGAAGGTTGCTGTGAGCTGTGATGCCACGGCACTCTGTTCAGGGTGACAGCTTGAGGTTCTGTCTCAATAAATAAATAAATTAATTAATTAATTAATTAATACTATAAGTAATACAAAATATGGTATGTCAAAGAAAATTTGAAATATTAAACTTGTTCAAAACTAAGCATATAACTATAGCAAATGTTGGTAAGGATGTGGAGCATCTAAAGATCACAAATATTGCTGATGGAAAAATTAAATTGCATAATCACTCTAAAAAACAACTTGATGGTTTCTTGAAAAGTCAGAGATGAGCCTACCATATGATCCTATTAGTCAAATTCTAGGTATTGTATGTCTCTAAAATGAATTTTACATGACTGTCCATAAAACCTTTATTTGCAAGAGCCACAAACTAAAAACAATTCAGATGAATATTAAAGAGATAATGGGTAAAAACTTTGTAGTACAGATATAATTATACAATGAATACTTCCATTACAAGAGTGAGCTATTTATAACTGCTATGATATGAATGAATATCAAAGTAATAATGCTAACCCAAGAAAGAACACAGACAAAAATAGTATATACTATCAGATAAAGACTATATGAAAACCTGCAAATGTCATACATACTATTGATCTATAGTAACAAAAACCAAAGGAGTGATTAAGTTGAGTGGGATCGAGTATGCTAAGAGATGTGAAGGGAGAGATTTCAAAGACACAGTGGAAAATTTCTTGAAGTGATTAATACTTTCATTATCTTGGTTGTGATAATGGTTTCATAGGTGTATACATATGTCAAAACTTATCAAATTGTACACATTATGTAAATGCAGTTAATCGTCAATTGTATCTGCATACAGCTGTTTGGTTTCTCTTAAAATACGTAATTTAGAAGACAATCAGGATTTAATTAGACATCTTTTCCCAGAGAAAAGGATAAAACTAAGAATACAGGCAAAGGAAAGAGAGTTCCTTCATTTATATATAAACTCATATATGCACAAGTATTGAGCATTAAGGGTTTTGTTTAAAAACATTTATTATGATTTATTTACTTTTTAATACCTTTTCCCTTTTTCTTTCAATTATTTAGAGAGCAGGGTAGAAGTGCTTTCTGATACATGGACAAATTATATAGTAGTGAAGTCAAGGCTTTTATTGTACTCATTACCTCAATATACATAGTACCTGACAGGTAATTTTTTATTGCAAACTCCCTTATAACCTTCCCGCTTCTAAAACTCCAAAGTCTGTTATACCACTTTGAATGACTGTGCATATCCATTATTTAGCTTCCAATTGTAAGTAAGAACATGTGGCATTTATTTTTGCATTACTGAATTACTTCACTTAGAATAATTGTCTCCAGGTTCATTCAAGTTGCTGAAAAATACATCATTTAATTTTTGGTTTTTTGATGGCTGACTAGGATTCCATACATCATATTTTCTTTTTTGCATGCCTAAGTTGATGGGCACTTAATTTGATTCCAAATATTTACAAGTGTTAATTATGCTGCAACAAACATATCATCCATAGATTTGTTTGATATCATGATTTCTTTCCCTTTGCGTAGTTTACACAGTGATAATATTGCTAGATCAGAGGGTAGGTCTACTTTTAGTTCTCTGAGGAATCTACATACTGTTTTTCACAGAGGTTATATTTACTTTCCCTTCAAGAGTGTATGGGAATTCCCCACTGCATCTGTGCCAATATCTACTGTTTTTTGACTTTATAGTAATGGCTATTCTGACAAGAGTGAGGTGGTATCTGGTTGTCGATTAGTGATGTAGAGCTTATTTTCATGTTTGTTGGCCATTTGACTATCTTCTTTTGAAAAATGTCTTTTCATGTCTTTTTCCCACTTTTTGATGGGGTTATTAGGTTTTTTTCTTGTTGATTTTCTTAAGTTAGGATATATTGTGTATATTAGTTCATTGTCAGATGTATGGTTTATGAATATTTTCTCTCACACAGTAGGTTGTCTATTCTGTTGGTTATTTTGCTGTGCAGAAACTTTGTAGTTTAAAGTCCCATTATATATTTTTGGTTTTGTTTATTTGCTTTTGGGGTCTAATTCATAAATACTTTGCATAGGCCAATGTGCCAAATGAGTTTTTACTAAAATATCTTCTAGAATTTTATGGTTTCAGGAATTAAGTCTTTAGCCCATTGTGAGTTAATTTTTGTGTATGGAGAGATACAAATCCAGTTTCATTCTTCTGTTTGTGGTTCTACAATTTTCTCAATACCATTTATTGAATGTGGTATCCTGTTCCCAGTATATGTTTTTTCCTGCTTTACCAAAGACCAGTCAGTTGTAGGCCTGTTGTTTAATCTCTGTGCTTTCTATTCTGCTTCATTGATCTGTGTCTACTTTTATACCAGTGTCATGCTATTTTCTTATTTTTTGTGTGTGTTATTCGGTAATTTCTCCCATTTTCTAAATTTTTTTATTAAATCATAAACACATAGATCATGTATACATTAATGCATTTATGGGGTACAATGTGCTGATTTCATATAGAATTCAGAATGCTTACATCACACTGGTTAATATATACCTCATCTCATTTACTTAATTATTGTGTTAAGACATTTATACTCTATACTAATAGATCCAACCTGTACCTTTGCATTATGCACCATTGGTGTGATCTCACCATTCACCCTCCCTTGATCTGACCTCCCGCTCCCCTGCCATTCCCCCTCCTGCCTCATTCATCTTGGGCCATAGTTGTGATCTATTCTTCACATGAAAGTGTAAGTGATTGTAAATTGGTTTCATAATAGTACTGAGTACATGGGATATTTTTTCTTCCATTCTTAAGATACTTTACTCTGAAGGGTATGTTCCAGCACTATCTATGTAAACATAAAACAGGTAAAGTCTCCATCTTTTTTAATGCTACATAGTATTCCATGGTATACATGTACCACAATTTATTAATCCATTCATGGGTCAATGGGCACTTGGGCTACTTCCATGACTTGGCTGCTATGAATTGAGCTGAAATGAACAATCAGGTACAAATATCTTTGTTATAAGTGATTTTTGGTCATTTTGATATACACCTAGTAGAGCAATTGCAGGATCAAATGGCAAGTCTACTTTTAGATCCCTGAGTATTTTCCATATTTCTTTCCAAAACGGACAGATTAGCTTTAAATACAGCCTTATAATTAATACTTTGCATGAAATATCTTATTTTATAATAGTGAAATTGCTTTCCCTTTTGTCTCATGATTTTTTTTGAGGTGAAAATTAAGTTTTTGTGTGAGTAGTACTATTATACCTATCTTGAGTGTCTTTCTTACTGTATCACATCATACCTTTGTTTAATTCTTAATAAACTGTTCACTTGTTTAAATAAATAAATAAATAAATAAATAAATAAATAAAAGGCAGCCTTATAGTATAATTTGAAGTTGAGTAATATGGTGCCTACAGATCTATCTATCTATCTATCTATTGCTTAAGATTGCTTTGACTATTTAGGCTTTTTTTGTCTCTGTAGGAAATTTAGGGTACATTGATGGAAATTGTATTGAATCTATAAATCACTTTGGGCAGAGTAGACATTTTAATGATATCAATTATTCCATTTGGGCATGGGATGTTTTTCCATTAGTTTGTGTCATCAAAGACTTTTTTTCATCACTGTTTTGTAATTATCCTTATTGAGATCTTCCACTTGGTTGGGTGAGTATATTCCAAGTTATTTTATGTTATTCTTTCTCTCTATTATAAATGACATTGAGTTCTTGATTTTATTATCATCAGATTGCTATTAGCATATAGAAATACTACCCATTTTTATACCTTATTACCATTTTTTGGATATCTCTATGCATAGTATGTCTATGAATACTTTGTGTGTACAGAGATTTTCACAGTGTTCTTTTGTATTTCAGTAGTATCAGATATAATGTCTCCTTTGTTATTTCCCATTGACCTTATTTGAATCCTTTCTCTTCTTTTCTTGGTTAGTTTAGCCAGTGGTCTGTCAATTTTGTTTATCTTTTCAATAATGGACTTTTCATTGAATGTATTTTTCTTTTTACTTTTGTCCTGTTTTTTGTTATTTCTTATCTTCTGTTAGCTTTTTTTTTCTGGTTTTTTGTTTTTGTTTTTAGTTCTGTGAGGTCTGATTTTAGGTTGTTAATTTCTGATCTGTCTTTTTTTTTTTTTTTTTTTGGAGGTAAGCTTTTAATGCTATGAACTTACCTCCTACCACTGCTTTTGCTATACCACAGAGTTTTTTTGTAGCTTGTATTTCCAATATCATTCAATAAAAAACAATTTCAATATCAACATAAAAATCATTAAGCAGCAGGGTGTTAAAATTATGCCTATATATAGTTTGAGATTTCTTGGAATTGATTTCTAGTTTTATTCTACTTCATTTTAAGAAGATATGTAGCATAATTTCAACTTTTTTAATTTATTGAGACTTATTTTGTGGCCTAATATATGATCTATCTTTAGAAATATTTCATGTGCTTATGAGACAATGTATATTCTGTAATTTGAATGTTGTATGTTCAAGAACCATCTCTTTCATTTATTTGCTCAAGAACTCTACTTAAGAACAATTTTTTAAAATGCTTTTTCTGCCTAGATGATCTGTCTAGTTCTGTCAATGAAGCTGTGAAATCCCCACTGCTATTAATATTTTGAATTATTATATCTTATGGTTAAATTTCTTCCTTTATCAGTATATAATGGCTATCTTTTGTCTTTTGTTAATGTTTTGTTTTAAAATCCTTTTATTTTTCTAATATAAGACCAGCTATTTATGCTCTATTTTGGTTTCCATTTGCCTGAACTATTTTTTCTGTCCTGTTACTCTGAGTCTGTGTGATGCTTTCTGAGTCAAATGGGTTTCTTAGAGACAGCTAATATTTGGGTTGTATTCTTTTTATTCATCTCATGAATCTGTATCTTTTTAAAAATTATTATTAAATCATACCTATGGATATTAATGCAATTATGAATACAATGTGCTGGTTTTATATACAATTTGAAATACTTTCATCAAACTGGTTAACATAGCCTTTACCGCATTATCTTAGTTATTGTGTTAAGACATTTATATTCTACACTTAGTAGATTTAACATGTACCCTTATAAAATGCACCATGGATGTGGTCCCCCCAGTTATCCTCTGTCCACCCATCTTCCTCCCTTCCCTCCTCTTCCTCTCCTCTTCCCCCTTGGCCTGTAGTTGGGTTATAGCATTCATATGAAGAAAGGGTGCTTATAAACTGGTTTCATAGTAGGACTAAGTACATTGGATACTTCTTCTTCCATTCTTGAGATACGTTGCTGAGAAGAATATGTTCTAGCTCTATCCATGTAAACATAAAAGAGGTAAAGTCTCCATTTTTTTTTAAGTCTGCATACTATTCCATGGTGTTCATATACCACAATTTATTGATCCATTCATGGGTTGATAGGCACTAGGGCTTTTTCCATGACTTAGCAATTATGAATTGGGCTACAATAAACACTCTGGTGCAAATATCTTTGTTATAAAGTGATTTTTGCTCTTCTGGATACATATCTAGTAGAGAAATTGCAGGATTGAATGGCAGGTCTATTTTTAGATCCCTAAGTGATCTCCAAACATCTTCCCAAAAGGAATGAATTAGTTTGTATTCCCACCAGCAGTGTAGAAGTGTTCCCTTTCTCCACATCCACACCAACATCTCTGGTTTTGGGATTTCTGATGTGGGCTGATCTTACTAGAATTAGATGATATCTCAAATTGGTTTTGATTTGCATTTCTCTGATGATTAAGAATAATGAGCATTTTTTCATGTGTCTGTATGCTATGCACCTGTTTTCTTCAAAGAAGTTTCTCTTCAAGTCCCTTGGCCACCCTGAGATAGGATCGCTTGTTCTTTTTTTGCTAATATGTTTGAGTTCTCTGTGGATTCTGTTTATTAAGCCTTTGTCATAGGCATAACCTGCAAATATCTTCTCCCATTCTGAGGGCTGTCTGCTTGCTTTACTTACTGTGTTCTTTGCTGTGCAGAAGACTTTAGTTTGATCAAATCCCAGTAATGTATTTTTGATGTTGCTTCAATTGCCAGGGTGTCCACCTCATAAAATATTTTCCCAGGCCGATTTCCTCAAGTGGTTTCTCTGCACTTTCTTCTAGTATTTTTATAGTTTCATGTCTTAAGTTTAAATCTTTTATTCAGTGAGGGTCTGTTTTTGTTAATGTGAAAGGTGTAGGTCCAGTTTCAGTCTTCTACAGATCACCAATCAGTTCACCCTGCACCATTTGTTAAATAGGGAGTCTTTTCCCCACTGAATGTTTTTGATTGGTTTATCAAAGATCAAATGATGGTAAGTAGCTGCGTTCATCTCTTGGTTCTCTATTCTGTTCCATACATCTACTTCTCTGTTTTTGTGCCAATACCACACTGTTTTGATCAATATTGATTTATACTATAGTCTGAGGTCTGATAATGTGATTCTTCCTGATTTGTTTTTATTTTTGAGTAATGTCTTGGCTAATCAAGGTTTTTTCTGATTCCATATAAAATGAAATATTATTTTTCCAGGTTGTTAAAGTGTGACAGTGGTGCTTTAAGGTAAGATGAGATTCTTATATGCAGCAGATATCTGGCCTGAGTTTTTGTATCTAGTCAGCCAACCTATCCCTCTTTAGTGGACAATTTAAACCATTCACATTAATTGAGAGTATTGATAAGACTGGTGGAATTTTGAGTGTCAAGTTTTTTTTCAAAAGACCAGTGGACATTTTAAACCCTTTCCACTCTGTGGAAGTTGGATTTTGATCCATAATTTCTGAGTGAGTTAACTTTGGTGGTAGAACATTGTGGTGGTCATTATGGAGGATGGGTCTGAGAATATCTTGAAGAGCTGGTTTAGTTATGGCAAATTTCTTCAATGTGTGAAAGTCATTAAAGTATGTGACTTCTCCATCAGAAATGAAACTCAGTTTAGCTGGATACAGGATTCTGGGCTGAAAGTTGTTTTGTTTCAGGAGATTGAATTTCGATTTTTTTTTGTTTATTTATTTTTATAATTTTTTTTTTTTTGTAGAGACACAGTCTCACTTTATCACCCTCAGTAGAGTGCTGTGGTGTCACACACCTCACAGCAACCTCCAACTCCTGGACTTAGACGATTCTCTTGCCTCAGCCTCCCGAGTAGCTGGGACTACAGGTACTCTCCACAATGCCTGGCTATTTCTCTGTTTTGCAGTTCAGCCAAGGTTGGGTTTGAATCTGCCACCTTCGGTATATGGGGCCGGCGCCCTACTCAATGAGCCACAGGCGCCGCCCTCCTCCTTGAACTTTTAATTCCAATTTTACTTCCATTCTGTTAATCTTATTTGCTATCCAAATTCTGAACTCAATTTCTGACATCTCATCCATTTGTTTATGAATGGAATCTTCTGTTGTGTGTCATTCATCATGTTTATCAATAGGATCTTCTGTTGCATCTCCTTTGTCATACCTTGGGGGAGTTGATCTACTCTGGTTATTCATTTTGCCTGAGTTTTTCCACTGATTATGTCCCATGGTTATTTTTCACCATTTGTTTAGAGAGGTTGGTAAGGTGGAATTAAATTGAGGGCTCCTGGAGAGGTAATTAATCATCCCTTTACCAGAGTTCTGGGACTGGTGACTGTGGCTTTTCCTTTATGGCTTTACCAAGGTCCCATTCAGTACTATAGCCAATGACTCTAGGGACCCTCTTGCTATGATGGGGCTAGGTAGGTCTGTCTTGTATTTAGTTAGATGCTGACCAATCCTAATGGATTAGCAGCTTTGGGTTGAAAATTAGCGGTGGAGTAATACAAGCAATTAAGACACTCTACCAACCTCTGACAATAACTAAGAGAGGAGAATAAGACTCTCCCTCTACAACACAACCAGGGTATAACCTCGGAGAGACCCCAGGTGGTCAACCCAGATCAAGAGTTCCAAACAATTGTCCCAGTCAGCACAAACACAGATCAAGTGGGAGAGTTCAAAAGGTGTCCAGCAACTTGACAGCAGGGAGTCCACTGGCAGCTCAAGTGTGACTTGCTCTGGGGATCCATGGAGTTAGAAAGGCCCACCCAGAAAAAGAATTATTCCTGAGAGACTGGTGCCTCATTTCCCACTTTGCATCACTCTCATCCCCAGTCATTAGTTACCCCACATGGCTGCAGCACGGTTCATTCTAATACTCAAGTACGCAGGGTATTTGCACCTAAGTCAAAGAGAAGACAATGCCTCCTGGACTGGGCCATCTCATTGTGCAACCTGCAGGTGGGAGGAGTTCAGGACTGATTCCCTCTGGTGATCACTGGAAACTGGAGAGTGTTCCACCTGCATCTGTACCCAGCTGGTGGTTACCATGGAAGAGTGTGATTTTCTCCCTCAGAGACCACGCCTCTGCCTTGGCCACACTCCATTTCTGGAACCCCTGTTGGTTAGGTCAGGTTCCCTCCATGTTTCATAGAATTGGGGAGATGTCTCTCCCAAATTTGACCCCAGTGGGTGGGACTATGGAGCCACCACCACTGTCGGGTTGTGCCCCTGGTCTGGGGTACTGCTGTGCATAGGTCGCAGGAGCCAGGTGAGGAGCTGGAGGGCAGAGCCACCACCGCTGGCTGTGGATATGAGTTGCAGAACTGGACAGGAGCCAGAAGGAAGAGCTGCCAACCACTAGCCATGGGCCACAGGAGCCAGGCTGGGAGCCAGAAGATGGAGCTACTGGCTGCTGGCTGAGGGTGCTGGTCGCAGGACCTGGGCAGGGAACTAGGGAGCTGGTGGGCAGTCCCCCATGGGTAGCATAAGTGGGCAGGGTACCTGTGGCTGCTGCTGTGTTCTCAAGTGGTTGGTGTTGCTGGTCCTGAGCTATGCTCTTTTCAGTGCAGGGCAGGTCTCTCTCCCCTTGTGACTCCACACATCTATTAAAGTTACAGTTTCAGTGCAACTGCCCCACAGCCCATGAGATGCCCTACCCTGGCAAAAATCCACCAGACACTCCAGATTCTACAGGGGCTAGTCTTCCAGACCACAAGGACAGGGGGCAGGGGTGGACTGGGTGTTCAGGAAGGTAGGGAAAATATTAGATCAACTTTTGTCCCAGGCAAGGGCCTGGCTGAGCTTGTAGCAGTATCTCTCTGTGGAGAAAGTCCCTGCCCTCAGTCGTTCTCTCCCTTTCTCACTACTCACCTCAAGCCACTCTCATGAAGGGGGAGAGAGGAAGGATTCCTGTCCTCTTTGGGATGGGTTTTATACCTGAAATTTGTTTCCTTGGAGTCCCAGCTTGCCTCAGCAGGGGTGATCAAACCTATCAGTCCTCTCTCTCAGCTCAGCTCCCGATCTTAGCCTGTATTGAGTTGGTTCTGGCCATTATTTCTCCCTCTGGACAGGAGCCACTGCTAAAAGCTGGCTTCAGTGGGCCATTTTGCCTCTTCCCCACACCAATCTGTATTTTCTTTTCTTTTTTTTTTTTTTTGCAGTTTTTGGCCATAGCCAGGCTTGAACCCACCGCCTCTGGTATATGGGGCTGATGCACCCTATTCCTTTGAGCCACAGGTGCCACCCCACCAATCTGTATCTTTTAAGTGGGGCATATGAACTATTTCTTTCAGTGTTTATAATAAGTGTGATACTCATTAAGTCATTATGTTTGTTTCTCCTCTGTTGTAGGGTCCACAATATTAATGTTTCCACAGATAGTAGGCCTCACATCTATCCCCTTAAATAGCAGATCAAGGGGTTCTTAGGCTGTGAGCACCCTTCCAACTATTTTTCCCAGGTGCTTATTGCCTGACTGCTCCAGAAGAACAGGACAAAATCTAAAGCAGAGGGACATCAAACCTGCTATAGCTCTCCACAGGTAATTTTGGATCAGCATGCTTCTTTCTGTCATGGTTAGAAATTAAAGTTGTGGGATCCAGGGACAGGCCCACAGGCCAAATTCCATAACCCCAGGACTGGATTCTGTTGCTCAGGAGCATAGACAGGAGATTTGTGAATTCATCTTCAGGGAAAAGGGAATCTTCCAGCAGAAATGAGAGGAGAGTGCATCGTGGATCTCAGTCACAGGGCACTTGTGAAGCACACTTATCATCACAGGAAATCTGCACCCTTGGTCTGGGGTGAGATTCTGGACAGGATAGCTACCAGCCCACAGTTTAATTGCTGATGAGCTCAGCTAGTTTGAGATCTTGCCTATGGTCAAACGCTGGAAGGAGACTATAGGGCAGAGGAGAAGAGCAAATCTCACTCCTGATATCTCAGACAGCCCTGTCCCACAGATAGACTTTCTGACTTGATGACTTGATGAGGCTGCTGTGTCAGCCCATCCCTGAAGGCTTTCTTCAGGGAGTTGGCCTCCAAACCATGTCAAGATAGCAACTTTACTGGAATTCATGGAGAATAAAGGTAGGCTCACCTGATATAGCCCCATCCAGCTTTGCTCCTCCACAGACTTTTGCTATGGTAGAGAAAAAGGAGTCCCCTGGAAGCTCCAGGGCCTACCACAACCTGGGGCATTCAAGTGCTTCTCCTGAGGAGCTAGAGAAAGAATAAAAAAACAAACAACCAAACCAAAAAATCTGCAGCTTGTTCTCTCTGGTAAGTACTTCTGCTGGCAGGTATGACAATTTGTATAGCTTTTTACAGAATTTGCTGACTCAGTCATACAGAGTGTGGGTATTTCTTTCCCACAAGCACCATTTACTGTCTCAGAGATTAAACATGAAATCCCAATATAATTCAAGCTATTAAACAGACCACAGGGCTAAGGAAAGAGAAATGATTGTATAGACCTTCATCTTCCCTCATTAACAAGAGGAAGAGAATTTGCCTACACACATACAAGTTTACACATACAAGTAAAAATCTACAATTAAGTTTGTTAACTCATCCTAGAAAATGTGCTACATACCTCATTGCTGAATATCACTGTTGTCTCCTTTGAAGTACTCCCCTTAGGAGGCTATGCACTGACAACAGCACCTAATGCACCCTTTGAAGCAATTTTAAACTCATTTTCTGGAATGATCATATATTTGATGCCCTGAATATCATCAAAATGTCTTCCTTTTAACATTTCCTTCATCTTCAAGTGAAGAAAAAAAGTCATTGGAGGTCAGATCAGGTGAGTATGGAGGGTATTCCAATACAGTTATTTGTTTACTGCCTAAAAACTGCCTCAAACAGTGTTGTGTGACCTGGTGCATTATTGTAATGCAAGAGCCATGAGTTGTTGGTCAATATTTTCAGTTAAGAAATTCTTGTTTCTCTATTAATGTTTATTTGGTCTGCTATACTTTTCACAGCTGATCATTTTGACCAACAATTTGATGAAATTTGGCATTGTTTTCATCAGCTCTGCTCATTTCTGGCTGCCCTGATCTCTCTTCATCAGTGACTCTATCTCTCCCCTCAGAGAAATGTTTAATCCATTTGTATACTGCCATTTTATTCATGGCATTATTCCCATAAACTTATACAAACATGTCCCTGATTTCCCTTTCCATTCTTGTCAAGTTTAATGGGAAGTTTATGAATATTTATTCATTGTTCTAATTCAAGTTCTAACATTTGTGTAATGGCACACAAAAACACACAACAATAATGAATACCACTCAGCAAGACATATCCATACACCAACACAAGCACACCTATGAGACTCTGATATATCAAAGTTATGAAACCTTACCAAATTGTTTGTACAGTGCTGCTAATGTAAGCACACAGTGACAAGTTTATGAACTTAACTGTCAGATCTTATAGCTCACAACTGCAATATTTATAACCAACTCAGCCATTCGAAACCTAGACTTCATCAAAGCACTAACACACAGAACCAAATGTTCTTATATAATGTATACTACAGACATACCCTTAAGAGTGAAGGAGAAAAGATAGTCCCACCTAAACAAAAGAAAATCCAAAAACAAGAAATAACTGCTCTAGATGAAAAGGAATCAGTGCAAAGACTCTGAAAACATGAAAGTCAAAGCAAAAGGACACCCTTAAAGGGCTCACCAACTATCTAGCAATAGATCACAAACAAAATTAAAATATTGTGATGAGAGTTAAAGAACTCCATTTATGAATTGTAAGGAAGCTCTATGAAATCAAGGAGAAAAATGGAAAGCCAACTCAAATAAACCAGTAAAAAACTTCAGGAAGATAAAGAATATTTAGTAAAGACATAGCCATATTAAAAAAAAAAATAAAAAATTTATTCAGGGAAATACAGAACACAGTGGGAACTGTTTAGATAGAGCATGAATAACACTGCATTTCAGAGTTTGAAGTGGTTTGAATTAACCCAGTTAGTACAAGAGCAAGAAAATATATTTGAAAGTATAGTTGAAGAAAACTTCCCTGGTCTTATTAGAGATGTAGACACCAAGAAATGAAAGAAACTCAATAAACACTTGGGAGATTCATTGCAAAGAGTCAATCACCAAATGTATAGTAATCAAAATGGCAAAAGGAGGAACTCCTGTGAGTCATGAGATGAAGCCATCAAGCAATTTCAAAAGGAAGACCCTCAATGAGAACTATGGACTTCTCAGTGAAAACCTTGCAGCCCAGAAAGGACTAGAGTCCCATCTTTAGTCTATTTAAACAGAGCTATTACAACCCTAGTTATTGTATTCTACAAAACTAATTTTCATACGTGAACAAATAATAAAGATTTTTCCAGATAAACAAACACTGAAAGAATTTGTCAAGATGTGACCTTCTTTGCCAAAAGGAATGGCATTATACGTATGTCAGTATAATAGACACCTACCAGTGTAAATTAGCCAAAAACTAAAGTCCACAGGTCATATAAAATAATAACATAAGAGGGAAAACAAACCAATAAGGTTTTACCAAATATGATGAACAAAACTGTTTCCCACATATCAATTCTGTTACTCAATGAATGGTCTTAATGACTCACTCAAGAGAAATAGGCTGGTTGAATGGATAAAGAGAGAGAATAGTGATGGTCTTGTATTTGAGTGATTTGCATTTACTTTTATGTTGTGTTTTTTTCAATATTATATTATGAATCAATGCTACTTTTACACCCAAACTTTTAAAACAGTTTCTTGTGAGAATTCCACAAATTTAACTACTAGATAAGAATTTAAATTTATTGAAAACAGAAATTTAGTCAGAAACATTTTTTAAAATACTGCTGAATAAAAGAATGTTCTGTACTTGGATGAATCCTGCCTGATCAACGTTTATGCAATTGAATAAGTTTTGTGCCATGTGTTCTTTTTTTTTTAATTTTTATTTTTTATTAAATCATAACTGTACATTAGTGCAATCATGGGTTACAGTGTGCAGACTTCATATACATTCTGAAATATTATCATCCAACTGTTTGACATAACCTTCATGGGATTTTCTCGTTTATTGTGTGAAAACATTTGTGTTCTGTGTGCCATGTGTTCTTATTGAATTTTGTTTTCTTTTTTTGTTTGTTTGTTTTGTTTTGTCTTGCTCAGAGACTACTATAGTCTAGAAGGCAAGGAACATGCTTTATATCAATATTTTGAATTTCTAATAAACACCAGGTGTGTCATTCATTGCAGGTGCTCAATAAACTACTTTCAGGGGGAGGGGCAAGATGGCCAACTGGAGCCAGCCTCCAACTGAAGCTCCCATCCAGAAGGGAGGATAATATCCAGAAAGTACCCAATTAAGCTGAAGACTGGGAGCTAAGCCAAGAGAGAAGAGTGATAACTGCAGGTTACCTTTGCTGAGGCAAGCTGCGACTCCAGGAAAGCAAACTTCAGGTACAAAATTCATCGCAAAAGAAAAGTGTCCGTCCCCTCCCCCAAGAAAGTTGTGTTTCTTTCCCCCCCCCCCTTCTCTTCATTTGCTCCTGTAGGTTTTCTACAGGTGAACGGTGAACTGAGGACCTCTTGTCTCACACCACATTTGAGTGCTGTAGTAAGTGGGGTCTACTTCACCAGAGGGCCCTGTTGTGACTCTGAGCACTCTCTTGCCAGGCAGAAAAATTGAACTAACGTTTTCCCTGACATTCTGAAATTCCAGTCCACCCTTCCCCTCTCACTTAATGATCCTGAAGTCTAACCCCTGCAGAGACTTTGGGAGGAAGTTCATGAGCAGTGTCCCCTGCCCTGCCAGATCAAGTGCTCCACCCCAGCCCAGTCAAAGCCTCACCTCCGGCCCTGCTAGAGCTGTGGGCCCCATGCCTTGACACTGATACTGGTGCTGCAGAGCAGCAGGGGGAAAGGTACAATGGCTGAAGGAGAAAAGCATTTGCTAACTTGCTGCCCCCAGGATTAGACTGAGTTCAAATGGAACACTCGCCAGTGGCTACTGAGTACCAGAGGCAGGCAGGCCTAAGCTCCACCAGCGGGCTGGTGGCAGAGGGTATTGGTCCGGCTGCTGGGGCACTGACCTTCCTTTGACTCTGACAAGCGCAAAGCCCCAGCACATCTGCTTATTGGAGGGAGCAGGACCTCAGCCCTGTGGGGTCACCAGTGACTGGGAATTTAAGAGGAGCAAGATGGAGAAAGAGACACAGTCCCCTGGTCCAACTCTGCTACTGGGCAGGCCTTTCTGATTTCAGAGCACCAGAGCAAGCCGAATTTGAGCAGCCAGTAGACCTCCACCATCTAGTTGCTGGAGACCTTTCAAACTCTCCCACTTGAGAGTTTGTACTGACTGGGTCAATTGGTTTGGAACTCCTAACCTGAGCCAAGCACCCAAGGACCCTCTCAGGTGGTACCCTGGTTGCATGGTAATGGTAAGGGTTGATTATCTTCTTCCAGTTACTGTCCATGGGGGAATGAGGTGTCTTAGTTGCTTGAACTTATCCATAGCTAACACTTCACCAGAGCCACTGATCCATTAGGTTCAGCCAAGAACCAGCTGAATACAAAACAGAGCCACCTAACCCCACCACACCAAGAAGGTTTTCTCAGCCTCAGACTGTAATACTAAATGGGTCCTTGGCAAAGTTATAGGGGAAAAACTGCTGTCATCAATCCCAGATCCCTGACAAAGGGCTGGTTAGTAACAACTCTAGGAAATCCCAATCCAATTTCACCTTACCAGCCCATCCAGCCAACAGTGAAAAACAATCATGAGACGGAATCAGCAGAAAAACTCTGGCAACATGAATACTCAGAGTAGATCTTCTCCCTGAAGGAACGATATGGCAGACACAGCACAAGATCTCACTTATAAACAAATGGCTGAGATGTCAGAAACCATTTTCAGAATTTGTATAGCAAATAAGATCAACAGAATGGAGGTAAAGATGGAATTAGAATTTCAAGGAGAAATTCAAAAGATTTCTCAAGAATTCAATGAATTCAAAGACAAAAATCACCAAAGATTTTGACACATTGCAGCCCTCAAAGATCTGAGAAATACAGTAGAATCCCTCAGTAACAGAATGGATCAGGCAGAGGAAAGGATCTCTGACATTGAAAACAAAGCTTTTGAACATTCCCAAACACTCAACGAGGAAAAAAAGTGGAGAACAAAAACAGATTGTTCTCTCAGAGAGCTCTGGGATAATTCTAAGAGATCTAATATTCACCTTATAGGAATACCGTAAGGTGATGAGGTTGTTGTGAAGGATACAGAGGCTTTACTTCATGAAATAATCAAAGAGAATTTTCCAGACATGCCAAGAGAATCTGAAATTCAGATTGCAGACAGTTTCAGAACACTAGCACAATTCAATTCAAATAAAAATTCTCATAGACACATAATTAGCTTTGCCAAAGTTAATATGAAGGAGAAAATTCTACAAGCTGCCAGACATAAGAGAACCCAAACCTACAAGGGGAATAACATTAGAATGACTGTAGTTCTCTCTGCTGAAACCCTTCAAGCTAGAAGAGAGTGGTCATCAACTTTTCTTGTGTCCAGCTAAACTGAGTTTCATCTATGATGGAGAAAATAATACTTTAATTACATTGCATGTTGGAGAAATTTGCCATTACTAAACCAACACTCCAGGATATTCTCAGACCTATCCTCAATAATGAACAGCACAATCCTCCACCACCAAAGTAAACTCACTCAGAAACTTTTGATCAAATTCCAACTTCCACAGTGGTGAAAGGATTAAAAATGTCCACTGAACTTTTGAAAAACTCAATACCCGAAATACTATCTGACTTATCAACACTCTCAATTAATGTGAATGGCTTAAATTGCCCTCTAAAGAGACACAGGTTGGCTGACTGGATACAAAAACTCAGGTCAGACATCTGTTGCATTCAAGACTCTCAATTTACCTTAAATATAATCATAGACTTGGGGTAAAGGGATGATCATCTATATTTCAGGCAAATGGAAATCAGAAAAAAGCATGTGTTGCAATTTTATTCACGCAGATACAACAGGCTATAAACCAACAAAAGTAAGGAAGGATAAGGATGGTCACTTCATATTTGTTAAGGACAACACTCAACATGATGAGATTTCAATTATTAACATTTATGCACCCAACCAGAATGCACCTCAATTTATAAGACAGACTCTAATAGACATGAGCAACTTGATTTCCTCCAGCACCATAATTGTTGGAGATTTTAACACAGCTTTGGCAATGTTGGATAGATCCTCCAAAAAAGAAGCTAAGCAAAGAAATTTTAGACTTAAACTTAACCATCCAACATTTGCATTTAACAGACATCTACGGCACATTTCATCCTAACAAAAGTGAACACACATTCTTCTCATCAGCCCATGGATCATCCTGCAAAATTGATCACATTTTAGGTCACAAGTCTAACCTCAGCAAATTTAAAATAATAGAAATCATTCCCTGTATTTTCACAGACTATCATGAAATAAAAGTTGAGCTCAGTAACAACAGGAATCTGCATATGCATACAAAAACATGGAAACTAAATAACCTCATGCTGAATGATAGTTAGGTCATAGTTAAGGTTAAGAAGGAAAATGCCAAATTTGGGGAACAAAATGATAATGAAGACACGAACTATTAGAACCTCTGGGATACTGCAATTTATTGCATTGCAAGCCTTCCTCGAAAGAACGGAAAGAGAGGAAGTCAGCAACTTAATGTGACATCTCAAGCAACTGGAAAAGGAAGAACACTCCAACCCTAAACCCAGCAGAAGAAAAGAAATAACTACAATTAGAACAAAACTAAATGACTGAAAACAAAACAATCATACAACAGAACAATCAATCCAAAAGTTGGTTTTGTGAAAAGTTTGATAAAATAGATAATCCTTTGGCTAATCTAACCAGAAGTAGAAGAGTAAAATCCCTAATTTCATCAATCAGAAATGATAAAGGCCAAATAACAACAGACTCCTCAGAAATTCAATAAATCCTTAATGAATATAACATAAAACTGTATTCTCAGAAGTATGAAAATCTGAAGGAAATAGATCAATAGATGGAAACATGTCACTCTCCTAGACTTAGCCAGAAAGAAGTGGAAATGTTGAACAATCCTATATCGAGTTCTGAAATAGCATCAACTATAAGATATCTCCCCAAAAAGGAAAGCCTGGGACCAGATGGCTTCACATCAGAATTCTACCAAACCTTTAAAGAGGAACTAGTGCTTATATTACTTAACCTTTTCCAAAACACAGAAAAAGAAGGAATACTTCCCAACACATTCTATGAAGCAAATATCTCCCTGATCCCCAAACCAAGAAAAGACACAACAAAAAAAGAAAATTATAGACCAATATCTCTAATGAATATTCATGCAAAAATATTCAGTAAGATCCTAGCAAACAAAATCCAACAATACATCAAAGAAATTATACATCAAGACCAGTTGGGTTTCATTCCAGGGTCCCCAAGGATGGTTCAATATACGTAAATCCATAAATATAATACATCACATAAATAAATTTAAAAAAAAAGACCATATGATTCTCTCAATTGATTCAGAAAAAGCTTTTTATACTATCCATCATCCTTTCTTGATCAGAATGCTTAAGAAAATAGGTATAGAAGGAACATTTCTTAAACTGATAGAGGCCATCTACAGCAAACCCACAGCCAATATCGTATTGAATGGAGCTAAATTGAAATCATTTCCACTTAGATCAGGAACCAGGCAAGGTTGCCCATTGTCTCCATTGCTCTTCAACATTGTAATGGAAGTTCTAGCCATTGCAATTAGGGAAGAAAAGGCCACCACAATCAGGCAAGAGAAAGCAATCAAGGGGTTCCAAATAGGGCCAGAGGAAATCAAACTGTCACTCTTTACAGACAATATGATTATATATCTGGAAAACCCCAGGGAATCAACTACAAAACTCCTAGAAGTGATCAAGGAACACAGCAATCTCTCAGGATACAAAATTAACACCCACAAATCTGTAGCCTTTATAGATACCAATAATATTCAAGGGGAAGAAACAATCAAAGACTCTATTCCCTTTACAATAGTGCCAAAGAAGATAATCTGGGAGTATATCTAACTAAGGACGTGAAAGATCTCTATAAAGAGAACTATAAAACTGAGAAAAGAAATTGCTGAAGATGTTAACAAATGGAAAAATATCCCATGTTTATGGCTGGGAAGAATCAACATTGTTAAAATGTCTATACTACCTAAAGCAATCTACAGATTTAATGTGATCCCTATTAAAATACCTCTGTCATACTTTAAAGACTTGGAAAAATTAGTACTTCATTTTATATGGAAACTGAAAAAACCTCGAATAGCCAAGACATTATGAGGAAATAAAAAAAAAATTGGGAGGAATCACGCTTCCAGACTTCAGACTATACTATAAATCAATAGTGGTCAAAACAGCATGGTACTGTCACAAAAATAGAGAGGTAGATGTTTGGAACAGAATTGAAGACCAACAGGTGAACCCAGACACTTATCATTATTTGATTTTTGATAAGCCTATCAAAAATATAAATTGGGGGAAAGATTCCCTATTCAACAAATGGTGCTGGATGAATTGGCTGGTGACCTGTAAAGGACTGAAACCTGACCCACACCTTACTCCTCTAACAAAAATTGACTCTCACTCACTAAAGGACTTAAATTTGAAGCATGAAACTATAAAAATTCTTAGAGAGACTGTAAGGGAAACACTTGAAAAAAATGGGCTGAGAGAATATTTTATGAGGAGGACACCCCAGGCAAATGAAACAACATCAAAAATACATTACTGGGATCTGATCAAATTAAAATCTTCTGCACTGCCAAGAACACATTAAGTAAAGCAAATAGACAGCCCTCAGAATGGGGGAGGATTTTTGCAAGTTACATTTCTGACAAAGGTCTAATAACCAGAATCCACAGAGAACGCAAACTTATTAATAAGAAAAAAAACAAGTGGGTAAGAGACATGAACAGAAGTTTCTCTGAAGAAAACAGGTGCATGGTCTACAGACACATGAAAACATGCTCATCATCTTTAATCATCAGAGAAATGCAAACCAAAACCACTCTGAGATACCATCTAACTCTAGTAAGAGTAGCCCATATCACAAAATCCCAAAACTATAGATATTGGCGTGGATGTGGAGAAAAGGGAACACTTCTGCACTGCTGGTGGGAATGCAAGCTAGTACGTTCCTTTTGGAAGAAAGTTTGGAGAACACTCAGGGATCTAAATGTAGACCTGCTGTTTTACCCTGCAATTCTTCTTCTAGGTGTATTTCCAAAGGACCAAAATCATTTGACAAGAAAGATATTTGTACCCGATTGTTCATTGCAGCTCATTTCAATTGCCAAGTCATGGAAGAAGCCCAAGTGCCCGTTGACCCATGAATGGATGATTAATAAATTGTGGTATATGTATACCATGGAATACTATGTAGCATTAAACAAAATGGAGACTTTACCTCTTTTATGTTTACAGGGATGGAGCTGAAAAATATTCTTCTTAGTAAAGTATCTCAGGAGGAATGGGGGGAAAAAATCCAATGTACTCAGCACTACTGTGAAACCAATTTATAATCACTCACACTTGCATATGAAAAATGAAACACAACCATAGCCTAGGATGAAGGAGGAAAGGGGAGGAAGAGGGAAAGGGAGGGGGATGGGTTAATACAGGGAAAGTTAGTACGGTAACCACACCTATGTAGCCTAAGTACAGGTTGGATCTATCAGGTATAGAACACAAATGTCTTAATGCTGTAATTGGGTAAATGAGGTGAAGGCTATGTTTATTAGTAGGATGTAAGCACTACAATTTGTACAAATAATCAACACATTGAATCCCATAATGGCATAAATGTATTCATGATCTATGTACAAATGTCTTCATAATAAATAAATAACTACTTACAACCCATTTTAAAATATCAATGTTAAAAATGATTTAAATAATGATATATTTTTAAATTTCCATTTTACACATAAAAGTTCTTAAAATAATATTTTCTTTGTATGTTTTAATTGTCTCTTCAATAAATGATGCTGAGAAAACTGGATGTCCTTATGCAGATGACTGAAACTAGACCCTAATATTTCACAATGATGCAGGACAAGGCAGCCCTACAACCGCTGCCTTGGCCCTGGCGGTGCTGATGCTGTGGCGGATGGAGGAACCAGCTTGCAGAAGGGTTGGACACCTGTGCGGAAGACACTGGCGCCTTGCTGTCTTCTTCCTGTGCTCTTCTGGCTAGTCCATTTCATGGATGGTGCCTTGCTGTCTTCTCTTCCTGCACATCTGACTAGTCAATGTCATGTCAGTTTCCAGGGCCTTGGTCTTCATTGGGCAGCTGGCTGTAACTGACGAAGACCCACGCCCTAAGAAGTTCCCGCAAAACAACTCCCTGGGACTATATAAAGCCCTGAGCAGAGAGCTCAGGGGCAGACCTCAGCTGGACCTCAGAGAGGGAACAGGAGAGCTTGTTCCACTCCTGGGTCCTCTTTGCCTGGAGGTCTGGTTTTTCTTGTACTTCTAATTTTTCTTTCTTGTAAATAAATCCTGACTTACCACTACTCTTGTGGTCTGTCGATTCCTTCTTCGAATTGCTGAGACCAAGAGCCTGAAATTCTGGCATCAACCATATACAAAAATTAAATCAAAATGGATTTAAGGTCTTAAATCTAAGACCTGAAACTATGAAACTACTAAAAGAAAACCCTGACATGCTTCAGGATATCAGTCCATGCAAGGACTTCCTCGGTAATACTTCTAAAGCACAGGCAACCAAAGAAAAATTGGACAAATAGGATCACCTCAAGCTGAAAAGCTTCTATAGTGCAAAGGAACAATCAACAAAAGGACGAGACAACCCACAGACCAGAAGGAACTATTTCCAAAGTAGCCATCTGATAAGATTAATAACTAGAATATATCAGGAGTTACAGCAACTTACTAGAGGAAAAAAACACAAATAATCCATTTAAACATGGGCAAAGGATCTGAAAAGACATTTCTCAAAATAAGGCATACAAATGGGCAACAGTTACGTAGAAAAAATGCTTAAGATCGTTAGTGATCAGAGAAATCCAAATTAATACTACAATGGCCTTTATCAAAAAGACAGGCAATAAGAAATGTTGGTTAGGATGTAGAGAAAAGTGGAACTTTATATACTGTTGATAAGAATGCAAGTTAGCACAATCACTGTAGAGAACAGTCTGTACTTCAACAGACTAAAAATAGAACTATCATATAACCCAACGATTCCTGTGCTGGGTATATATCCAAAGCAGGGGAAATCAATATATCAAAAAGATATCTGTGCTCTCATGTTTATTGCAGCACTATTCACCTCAGCCAACATTTGAAATTAACCTAAGTGTCCTTCAACAGATAAATGCATTTTCAGTGTGAGAGAAACCTTTCCTCTGGCTAGCTCATCTGCTTCTATGCAAAAAAGAGTATTTTATAAGATGTAGAATATAATATCAACATTTGGTATCATGTATTATTATGACTGTGTGAGCATACAACCTAATGACTCTGCCTCCATTCACAGAAAACTCTTTCTTTTGCTGTCCTCTCTAAGCCAGTAACAAATTAAAGAAAAGACGTGAAGGTTTGGAGGAAGTAATTGGTGAAGACACAATGTTGCTATTGCCCTCTATAACAACAAGGAAACTACTTAATTCAAATTTATCATAGTGCTATTAAACTATGGTGCATTCACTATTCTTCACAACAACAAAATCCCCTTGTAATCAGGTTAGAGTTGAGAGAATGTGGATGAATTCTAAACATGAAGCATTTTTAATGTGATTGACTTGGCAACGCTTACTACACATTTCCTCACTAGACATTGTCATGCATATAAATTATTTTTTCTTTTTTTCGTGTATCAGTTCACTCGTTTTAATTAATTCACATTTAGAGCATCTGATTGATCAGAGGAGACAAATTTCTAATTAATTCAGGCCTCTCGTAGAGACAAACATTTTCAATTAAAAAGAAAAAATGGTATTATTGATAATTTCTTAGGAATTATAAGGGACCCCAGACTACTGTTTTACTGCTACCTGAAGTTGCTCTCTCACAGGTCACTAATGTCCTCAGTGATGCTGAATCCAACATCAATGCATCAGTCAAATTCTTATTTGACTTTTTAATAGTGTTTTCTACTGCATCTCCATTTTAGAATAATCTTTCTCCTTGGTTTCAATAGACACTGTCTTGTCATGGTTTCTTTTTACCTGGCTGTATGTCACCTCTCATGCTCCAGAGCTAATAGGCAGTCAAATTAATTTTTCCAGGGCCAGGAACCAGAGAGCTAAGAATAGACTTACTGCTCTGGAGGACACCAAAATGATTGAAATTAGCCAATCCGGGGAAGCTCCCAAACCTAGCTAACCCTACCCTTCTTACCTTTGATGGTGCTAAGAAAACAGTACCTTAAAATGAAGGCCCCAGGAGAAAAAGTTCTTTCCTGAACTTTTCCTGTCCTCTGACTCTCAGTCCCATCCTTCCCTGAGGCTGGACATAGAAACTCAAATCCCTCTTCCCCAAGGAGAGTCATAAAAGCTAGAAACTGGCCATAAAGAATTTATCTGACCTACATTGTTTGCAAATAGGTCTTAATATGCCCTGCCCCACACTCACAAGGAAAGAATATATACGCAGAGAGGGCAGGAAGACTCCAGGCACACAGCATTGGCGAGTCTCCCCACTCGGTCTGCTAGTATTAGACCATACCCTTTTACCCAATCATATTTCTATACAGATGTATATACTTTGTTAAACTGAACATAAAAATAGATAATTTCCTTTGTTTCTTTGAGTCATCCTTCTGAAGGCTCCTGTATATATGCATATATATATGTATACATATATATTAAATAAATGTGTATCTTTTTTCCTGTTAATTAATCTTCCTTATGTCAGTGATTTTTCAGTGAACCTTCAGGGGCCAGAGGCCATTGCTCCCTACACGGTATATAAACCACCTCTTACAGTTGCCACTTGCTCCCTGTGCACAGCCCATGTGTGGAACTGCATGGCAGCTTTCTCTCCCTTGCAGCTATAAATAACAAAGAGTTCTCCTTTTCATTTATCTAGATATCACTGTGTTGTGATCTACCACCAAAAACTCTTTAAATCATATAAAACCTCAGGTTTTCAACCATATCCAAAATATTAAAAACTAACACATGCACACATATACACACATTTATATGATACATTAATTATGTGTGTCTGCTTTCTCATACAGCTTTCACATGTATAGACATTTATAATTATATAAGGAAATTTTTGAAAATGTTACTTTCTTTTAATTAGTAGACTAGGCTGTGAAGAAATTGAGAGAGATTTAAGGTAGTTGTTCAATATCTATCTCCTGAAGTTTTAGTGAATCAGGATATTAATGCTACAGTCAGCCATAAGAAATGATAGAGCTGAAATCAAGAACAGTAGTAGAATAAAGTAACAAAAATGTGAACCATTCCTGGTTACTTTTTCACTTGAAGAATGGAGGAAACATAGGGGTGATAATTTGAAACCTTAATAGAAAATATTTAGCTGCTAATATTTTATAATTTGGTCAGAATTTAACTTTTTCAACCCATTTTTTTCCAGAAATAAAAAAAAATTAATTTCTGGAAATCTCAATTTTACTGAGTCATAATTTTGCAGTGCCTGAGCCTTACCATCTCTAAAGCAAAAGAGATGCCCTCTGAAATACAACTGAGCCAATAACTCTTTTCATATATTTTTAATCAAACCACATCTATTGCATCATGGCAATAAACCCACATGTTCTGCTACAGGTAGTCTATGAAAATATAGAACATACATGTAAGCTTATGCTAAGTTAGTAATTTTCAAATTATGCTTTCTAAGGTGCAGTTTCTTCCTTTATGAACCCCAGAGATACTGGAGGAATGAATGGCTAGCACTTGAGGCTCTATATCAGGTATTTGCTGCTACAATAAAAATGAGTAACAATACACCACAAACTCAAGGCCATAAAATAACAAGTGTTTATTGCTTATGTGTCTGGAGGCAGTTGCACTAAGTTAGGGGGAATCTGTTCATCCTGACTTTGCCTGCTCATGTATCTGCAGGATTATTGGCTATTGCCTGATCTAGGCTGGCCTTGTGTCTATTTCTTGTATATTCTTCATCCAAGCTAGCACCTAGCATGCTATTTCAGGTACATCCTGTTAACTGTGATGCCGTAAGTATAGGCACACCAACCCCAACATATAAGCCCATTTCAAGCTTCCACTCTCATCCACTCTCATTCCATTGGCCAATACAAATTCTAAGGCTGACTCACATGCAAAAGAGTGGTGCAAGTTATCCTGTCCAAGGTGGGAGGACATGCAATGGTATATGACAAAATTTGTGAATTAAAAGAAGGGAAACAATTGAGATTATTATTTCAGCATTACTGCATTGCCATTTCTGCTTTTATCTATTTCATATATCTTCTTAGCTAAGTATCTCAAGAATGGAAGAAAAAGTATCCAGTGTACTCAGCCCTACTATGAAGCTAATTTAAAGGTTTCATATGAAGGCTATAACTCAACTATAGCACAAGAATATGGAAAGGGAGGGGAGGGGGGAGGTTCGGGTGGAGGGAGGGTATTTGGTGGGGCCACACCTATGGTCCATGAAGGGTACAGGCAAAACTTACTAAATGCAGAATACAAATGTCTTCATACAATAACTAAGAAAATGCCATGAAGGGTATGTTAATCAGTTTGATTAAAGCATTTCAGATTGTATATGAAACCAGCACATTGCACCCCTTGATTGCACTAATGTATGCAGCTATGATTTAATAAAAGAAAAAAAAAGAAAAAAGTAATTTTCTTACTTAAAAAGGAAAGAAATTGAATATATTTTCAGAAATTGTACCAAACACTTTGATGTTTCCCCATCTAATCTCCATCTACGTTCTGACTCCACTTTCTAGATAATAGTTTTATCAGGGAACTCTGCCTATGATGCCTACAGCACACTTTTCCTGACTCCCATCTTATATACATAATACTATACTTATAAAAAAAAATTTATTTGCTCTGTTTACTTTTTCTTGCTTACCTTTTTCATTCTTGCTACACCTGCACACTGAGAAACTTCCTTAACCTAAATCCAAAAGAAAAGTAGCATTTGTTTGTACTGCTAAATTAATGATGGGCTAGCCTGAATTGCCTCACAGTGGAATGAACTGAAGAAATTAGGATGCTGTGTTCCTTTAAATCTTTCTGGTCATTAGTTGTGGGAGTTACCAGCTTTCTCTGTAAAACGCTTGGGTCTGTCAATTGCTTCCATTTGCTAAGGACCTTCTGCCACATCTATAGGGTTTCAATGGCAAAATACGTAGTGAAACAACCAGCCACAAATTGCTATTCCCCTGGAAGAGCCAATTTGTATGGCTCACCACAGTGCCAATTCCTATTCTTACTCCTTTCTAATTTCTTTGACACATCATTGATCCAGGTGCATTGAATAATTAATAATTGATTAAACTAGAGTAAGTAGTTCTAACTTGCGTAAGATCTGAGTGCCCCATGATAAGGACATAGAAAACAATGTCAATTATACTGATTACCTACTATACGCAATTTTTCAATATCATTTTTCTATTCTTACAGTACTTTAAAATATGACTATCACTTTTCCTTTCTGTTAGATGACGCACTGGTGATCTTTAGAGAGGAAATAATTGTATCAATGTCACACAAGTAGTAAATTTTGGAGATGAGACGCACACACAGTTTTGTCTTATTCCCCTTGAAGTTTTTTGCTTCGGATTTACAAAAGACTTTCAAAAATTATCAGTCTCTTCTTGTGTGCCAGAGAGCAGATATACAAATACAGTTAGAAATACGTAACATTTAATTTTAAAACCTTTATTTATTTCATGCTTGTAGAGTCCCAAGTAGACTCAGAGATGCTAGAGAGCAAGATTTGAGGGAAGCATAGCCCTGCCGCCCACAACTTACAAGAAGCCTGAAATGCTTGTTGAAATATACTTGACCGAAGTCTGGATCACCCACAAGTATTGTTCTCATCCACGAGCAAAGAAAATATTCATGAGGACCATAAAAATGTTGCTACCACGGGAATAAACAAAAGAAAGTTATTAGGAAAAGAAAGATAAGGATCCAGCATTCAAAACACCTTATTTTTGATAAAATATACCTAGAATTTTGTTTTCTAATATACAGTGTTTTAAACTATACTATTTCTTCTGTGTGAGACTATTGTTTTTCTTACTCAAACTTTGCAAATGGTCCCAGGAAACTGATCTTTTTCCCTAAGGCACTGAAATCCTATATCTGGAGAGATGATTCAAAAGGTCTGAAAACTATTGTTTCAAAAGTTGTCAGGGTACCTCTATTTCTCTTAAGCATAAACCTGCAACATAATTTGTACTTATTTTCAATTGACTTTTGCCCCATCATTACAAGTGTCATCTATTTTTCTGTGAGTAGCATTTGATTTACTCAATTTAGTATAACTTTGCATTATTTTCACATAAATGATACCCAAATTATTATATAAGAAGGGGATAAGCCAATATTTCTGTTAGGTAGGTAGTTACAAGCCTGGCTGTCCTAGGGGAAAAGGATAGGGTAGAATCCCCAAGCCCCCATCTCAGTGCCACCCACCTTAATTCTGGCCCAAGTGATTGCTCACTCCTAGGGAAGAGTGAACGCCCTACCAATCTGCCAAGCAGAACTTAGCCAGCCAACTGCAAAAGGATGTAGAAGATTCTCCAGCCCATGGGCCTAACCACAGGTACAAGAGAGCCTTGAAGTCAATCTAGAAGACCCTTAAGCCTAATTATCATGTCATTGGCTTAAATCTATATTGTAGTCTCCACCCTGCAACGGGTTCTCAGAGCAGCTCCTGGGAGGTTTACATGTCCAGTAAAACTCTAGTTCCAAGGTGACCTCTGAATTATGAGGTGGGCCCAACCCAGACAGTATAAAACAGAACCAGCGGACATAACCAAGGCCTCTTTGCCTATTTACTGTGTGAAGGGGTCTGTTTGCAGTCTATGGTGAACATACCTTACTTTGTAAACCTTTACTCTGTAAACTGATTTTTATATTCCTCATTAAACTTTCACATTTGCCTTGCTTTGGTGGTTCTGGTCATTTTCAAGATATTAGTAGGCATAGGTATTTTAAGTGGGGCATAACTAGCATTGGGTGCAGACTTTCTTTTCACTCTTAATGTTTTTGTGCTTAATGTTTTGGTCATTCTTCGGGCATGAGCACACCCAGAACCCAGGGCACAGACAGCTGCCTGAAACCGACATTTAGGAGAGACGTAGCTGCCTTCAAACCTGGTATTTTCAAAAAGAATAAAAAAAAAAAGAAGGAAAGAAAGAAAAGAAATAATAAAAACTAATAGGAGACCTCTAATCTTTTATTTTGATAAACTATTTAAAATATTCCACATAACATTCAATTCAAGAATTGTCCATTATGTCATAGCATGTCACAACAAATGATTATTCCAAAATTAAAAGGAAAAAACACAAAGATATACATATAAATAACGAACTCTAAAAACTCTATAGGAAAAATCAATTTCATTTTTTTAGGGGTGTGCGGTAATAAAAAAAGAAGAAGAAACAGCATGCTGCTCTCCATTCACTTTCAGCAGCTGCTGTCTGAGCCATTGCCAAATGGCCATTTCTTGAGCAGCAGCAGAAAATTGCCAAATGCAAATCAGATGGTTGCAAACTCTTTCATTATTATCATTGTTATTTTGTAAGCACAAACTGTTATATTCTAATTGTGTTCAGTGTGATGTCAGGCAAATAATTGAAAGTTATTGAAGATAAAGTTCAAAACTCAAGAGGCCAAGGAATTACCAAATCACTTAACAAAAAGCAAGGAGAGCTTCAAAGCACCTCTTCCTTAAACCACACGCAAAGCCACTTGAAAGAAACATAAAGGGGGAGAAAAGCACAAAAACATTAAGAGTAAAAAGAAAGTCTGCACCCAAATGCTAGTTATGCCCCACTTAAAATACCTATGCCTACTAATATCTTGAAAATGTAGCAAATTGTGTGGCTAATAAATACCCAATTTGGTTAAATACTGTCTTCAGAAATATAAAATGCTTTCTTTCAAAGACGGAAGTCTTACAAACTGTGTGTAAGAATTGAAATCAACTCTGGAGACCAAGTAAAATTGAGTCTTTTTCTACCCTCACTTTCACTGATTACTTCCTGAATTCATTCACTGAGTAAACTTCATTTACTTTGAAGGAAACTTAGTAGGTATTCTTTAGTTATTGAGCCAATAAATTAATGATAACTAAATTTTTTGATAATACATCTCTAGGAGATCATATCCCAGACTTAAGTCAGAACAGAATTTAAAACAGAAAAGTAAAAATTATTGTTAAGAAAATTAATATGTGAAAACCCAAATTATAATAAAGATGAATTAATAGTGATTATTTGATTCTTCACTATACAAAATAATTCCCCAGAGAAATCATTGAAATGGTGAGCTGCTATTCTATTTTAAATAATAAGAATATCTATACATATGCTTATAAAATATTTTGGCTCTGCGCCTGTGGCTGAAGTGGCTAAGGCACCCACAACATACACCTGAGCTGGCGGCTTTGAATCCAGCCCAGGCCCAACAAACAACAATGACAGTTGCTACTAAAAAATAGCCAGGCCTTGTGGCAGGCGCCTATAGTCTCAGCTACTTGGGAAATGGAGGTGGGAGAATCGCTTAAGCCCAGGAGTTGGAGGTTGCTGTAAGCTGTGATGCCATGGCACTCTACCCAGGGAGACAGCTTGAGGCTCTGTCTAAAAAAAAAAAAAAATTAAAAAATAGCTTTCTTTGTTGCAGTTTCCTCATTCTTTTACCCCAAAGATTTAGTGGGTTAATACTTAGCTTAGGGTCAGCAGGAGACTATACCCACTCAAACCACTCTACTTAAATATCAGCTTTTTAAAAGTTTCATTTTCTGAGGTCTTTGCTTGGCAGCATAAGATATGCATGTGTGATTCAAAGCAAAGCTGATTACTTAAAACCATAGAAAAGGTTAGAAAGTATTTGAGAATAATGATATAGACAATGAAAGACAACAAGAATGAAAAACAAATAAGGAAAAAAAAAAAAAAAGCCAAGTGCCTACAATGGAGATTTAATGCAAAGGACTGCACAGTGTATCATTACTTCTATGTCTCCATGGGGGGAGGTTGGAAATTCAAGGAAATACAACTAATATCTGAGTCTACCTCCGAAGTGGACACAGAGGAAAGTAGACCATTACAAGAAGGTTCATTGCAAAATACACACATAAACCATAATTAATGCTGTGCTCAATTCAAAAAATATTATTAAAGACCTCCTTGATTAGGGATATGGAAAGGGGCTACAGGGAAGTGGGAGAAAAGTCTGGTCTCCTAGATAAGAAAGTTAAAAAGGGCTCTGAACATACCAAGAGTTTTGATCACAACTCAGTTAACCAAGTCGGTAAAATACAGTTTCAAGCTTGTGACAAAAAGTGAATGGTCACAATTACAGAGGAATACATACGGCATGTGTCACCACCAAACAATTGTCAGGAAAGTAGCAGATAGCAGTTATGACTAAAAAGAGAAGGAAAATAAACACATGTGGAAACTGAGGTGATCTATGACTAATGAGAAGTAAACAAGATACCTAAGGACCTATGGGGATGAATGAAAAGCTTTACAGATAATTTAGATACTTATATTTGTGTAATGCCTTAGGAGGCATCTCCTCTCATTCATGAGGGACACCCTTTTCCTCTATTGGAAAAGTCTATGCTTTACATCTTAAGTAATCTTTCCTTCTTTTCTGCTATATATATTTTTAACTTCTTTGCTTTATAAACTTTTGTAAAATTTTAGATTAATATGAGGACACCAGTGATTAGGTTACCATGTTTGCATTTGTGAGGTAAGGTCCCTGTTGTAATTGTGTCCCACACCCAGGAGGTGCCATACACCCTTACATTGTGCCCATTAAGTAGGAGCACACTGAATCCCATCCCTTCTGCCCCCTCCTAAGAACTTAAGTTAAATTGAAATTTTCTCTTGTGTAGCTATATATTAGTGTGACTACTGGCTTTGTATTAGTATTCAGACCACTGGATACTTGCTTTTCCATTCTTGTGATACTTTAATAAAGGGAATGTTCTCTAATTCTATCCAGATTAATAAAAAAGATGTAAAGTCTTCATCTTTTTAGGCTGAATGGTATTCCATGGTATACATATACCAGGAAAAAATAGGTCTGTTGAACAGACCAATATCAAGCACTGAAATTGAAGAAATAATAAAAAAGCTCTGCTATATCATAAATAAATTTTGCTTCTTCTCTGCTGCAAGGAGAATCCCACCTGCTTTTTTTTCACTCCTGGTTAACTTTACTTGCCCTTTAACTTGACCGAACTTGCTAGTTCTGCTGAGTCACCAGACCAGGTCTACTGGACTGCTCAAATCTTAGAGCCCCCAACACTATTAAGGACAGATATACAGAGGTTTTCCAAGTACATAGTTAAGAGAATAGAATCTCTATCTTTGTAGGAATGACAACCATGAGTGTAACTAATTACTACTCCAAAATATGTTAAGCTGAATGAACTTAAGAAAAACATGGAAAAAGGGAAGTCTCTCTCAGCTTCCCCCTCCCCTTCTCTTCTGGAGCAAGTCATAAAACTAGGAAGGGTTTCCTGGCCTTCTCCTGAACCAAGTTATAAAACTCTCATGTGAGAGATATCCTCCCTATACTCAGAAGAAAGGAGCGTTTCCATCTCTGAAGAGACGAAGACACGGGAACACAGAGAAGAATCTGAACCAACAGGTTTTGTGAGTTTCCTCCAGCTTATTAGCATTAGATCATACTTTGTCCTAACACATTTCTCCACGACTCTACTTTTGCATTAAACCTAGAATAAAAGCACACAGGTTTAACAGTTTCTGTGGGTCTTTATTTCCTTATGAAGACTCCTATGTCACATAGAACTTACATTAAGTGCAATTATCTCTTGGTATCTGCAGGTGGTTGGTCCTAGGACCCCTTCAGGTTATCAAAATCTGAGGAACTCAAGTCCTTATACTCTGGTATAAGGTGGCATGATATTTTCATGTTAACCTCTACATATCATTTCATACACATTAGATCATCTTATGATTACTCATAATACCTAATACAATGTAAACTCTATAGAAATAATTATTACACTGTTTTACTCTATTTATTCACATTATTTTTATTGTGGTATTATCATTTATTTCAATTTGTTGTTAGTCTGTGGATGTGGAACCCACAGATATTAAGGGTAGACTGTAAAGCTGTGTGCTTTTCTCTTGATAATCTGTCTTTTGTTACAGGGGCCTCATCTAAGAACTGAAGGTAGTTAAAAGGAAAGACACCTTTCTCCTGTACATAGCAATAAACTGCCCTGGTTTTGAATACAGACAAATATATCAGACAAAGTTCTTTTGGAAAGGCAAAAGAGAAGCAAATCAGAATGTCTGAGGAGGTCAGGAAAACATCACAGAAGAGGCTGCAGAGGAGGAAAAACTATTCTTCTGTTCATTTAGGTCAATGACTCAGGGCTTGGCACAGCCTATAAATTTAACTGGCAGATATACAGGAGAGAAGGCTTACATACACATCTAGTACTTTTTAGTTTTACTTGAATTGTGGCATCACACAAAAAAGTGAATACCCAAAGAGTAGAAAGACTTGGGTACTTAATAGGGGAAATGGAGAAGACAAAAGGCCACTTGGAGGAGAGCAAATGAATTTTAAGAAAGATAAAATAGGCCCTTAGGAGAATAAATGGTGGACATGAGATTTTCTCACTACGTATATCTGGGTGTGGAGCTGACTTCATATCTTTTGTCCTGTGACAAAAGTCAATCTTCTCTGGTTGATAAAACTCCCAACCAGGGAGAGAATTTTTGATAATCATATTTTTTTTCGAGAATCTATTTTTAGGCAGTAGGAGAATTTCAAAGAAAGACTTCTTTATTTGTTTATTCTCAAATGTCTTCAGCTCAAAATAATCCTCATGGAACTTTGACACATTCTTTACCCCTTCAAGGTGACGATGAGGTCAGCCTTAGTAAGAGAATTTTAGACCAGACAAGTTAAAGAGATAATGAAAAAGGATGCAAGTAGGAAGATTCCAAGAAATGAGAAAGATATGCAGTAAAAACAAGAGTGTAAAAGATTACCTAGAGTTGGAGTTCATAGAGTGGTTATCTGAGCTTTGAGCACAGGACACAAGCATCAAATGTCAGGGATAAAATCAAGTCAAACAGGACTAGAGGAACCAAGGCTGTATGCCGTGTGCTACACAGTTTGAACTTCAGTTCTTCATAAACAGACACAATTATGGAATGAGTTTTGAATCATATCTAAAGCTATGAGCACATATAGGAGAGGACATCTTAGGAAATACTCTCTGCCAATGCATGGAGAAGGGAGTGTCCTGATGGGATTCAGAACATGCTGCCCCCAAATACACCACTTCAGCCTATTGGGTATGTTAAGGTAAAGGAATTTGAAAAAAAATCACAGAAGCAGGAAAGTCACTCTGATCTTTGCCTGTCCTCCTTCCCTGAAGCAGGTCTTTAAAACTAGGAGTTTTTGACCTTCCTCTGATGAACTTCATAAAACCCTCATTTGAGATGTGCCCTCTCTAGACCTGAAGAAATGAGGCATCCTTATCTTTGAAGACAGGGGGACACAGAGAAAAATATGAACAAATAGCCCTGGCTAAGTTTTTTTGTTTGTTTGTTTGTTTGTTTTTGAGACAGAGTCTCACTATGTCACCCTCAGTAGAGTGTTATGGTGTCATAGCTCACAGCAACCTCATACTCTTGGACTTAAGCGATTCCCTTGCCTCAGCCTCCCAAATAGCTGGGACTGCAGGCGCCTGCCACGCCATTTGCCTGGCTATTTTTTTGTTGTAGTTGTCATTGTTGTTTAGCAGGTGCAGTCCGGGTCTGAACCCTCCATATGTGGTCGGCGCCCTAACTGCTGAGCTCTCAGCGCCGAGCTGAGCTGAGCCCTTGCTAAGTTTCCCTGAGTTTACTACCATTACATGCCACCACTTTTGCCCTGGGCAGGGGCAAAATTCTCCATTCTTCATCAAACGTAGTAGAAAAATACTCAGTTTAGCTATTTCTTCAGGTCTTTATTTCCCTTTGAAGGCTCTCATGCACACAGATGTTGCATTAAATAAATTTGTATACTTCTTTCTTGTTAAACTGTCTCCTCTTTCAGGGGCCTAAGATGTGAATCTAAGGTGGGGAGAGGAAATGATCCTCCTCTCTACAGTCTTCCCACGTTCACAACTCAGTGGCTTCTACTCAGATTGTTTTCTTCTTGAAATAATAAGAGTTACTTTTTATTAATCAGATATCCAGATCAGGAGTCCTCAAACTTTTTCAATAGGGGGCCAGTTCACTGTCCCTCAGAACCTTGTCTGGCCGGGCTACAGTTTAAAAAGAAAAAAACTATGAACAAATTTGTATACACACTGCACATATCTCATTTTGAAGTAAAAAAACAAAACGGGAACAAATACAATATTTAAAATGAAGAACAAATAAAGTTAAATCAACTAACTTACCAGTATTTCAATGGGAACTATGGGCCTGCTTTTGGCTAATGAGATGGTCAATGTCCAGTTCCATATTTGTCACTGTTAGTGATAACAAGTGATGGAAGTGTGGAACAGATAGTCTAGATCTGGTTGGAGATTTCAGGTGTTTCATTCTGGAAAATGT